>SNQJ01S0050089.1:125736-136295 GCA_010110895.2 Picea sitchensis | reverse complement strand
TAGTATGGTATCAAAGCGTTACAAGCTTACAAGTAAGTGAAATATGTGTTACAGTTTGGTATCAGAGACAAGGTTTCTACACTGAGCCTAGATGGGCCAGTTGAGTGGCCTTTGCACCAAGGGTTTGAGGATAAATTGTGTCTGGAGGACCAATTTCATACCTTTGAATGCTCCTGAGTGTCAAGGAGTTACTTGGCCATGTTACCAAGCTCAGGAGGTGTAGAGGTGTTATGAACCTGCAGCCGATGTGGTATCTAGCCGCAGGGAGAGAGGACTCCACACCAAAAGTGTTGGACACGTAGGATCTGTTCGGGGGAAAGGAGAATCCTCGTGACCATCAGATCTGGAAAATGAGCACAGGGTTTAAAGACCCTTTGGAGTTGCACAGGAACGTGGAAATCATGATACGCTAAACCCCAAATTTGTCGGGACCGTTCATCGAGGGAAACACATGGTTGTCAGACAATGTTTCAGCACCAGGGAAACCAAAAGGGAGGAACCTTGTTGTTGCAAGTCGCGAAATAGCGAAACCCAAAATTTTCGAAGACAAAAGAACCGTCGAGGATTTAACTCTTGGATCTTCGTGGACTGAGACCCTGAAGTTCCGAAGTCGCAAAAATTTGCAGAGCCAAAGATAGCTCAAAAAACTTAATGGAATCGAAACGTTTTTCTTGTTCACGTTGGTTTATGAAAGCTGTAAGTTTTCTTGAAGGTTTAAGGGCCTGCCAAACTTTGGTTGATTGCACCTTGTTTGTGCATATTTCAATGAGTGTCAGGACAACCGTGAATCTACACAGAGTATAGAAATGGAAGAGGTGTGGATTGCCTCCATTTCAGAAAGTGAAAGAGAAGGAAGGGATGTCAACCTGGGAGACGAAGGATCAAACTCTAATGGGCATGGAAAAGAGATGGATAAGGAAGGACATATGATGAAACTCATTGAAAGATTGCAGAAAGATGCCCAGGCTCGTCAAGCTGATAGCTGAAAGCTCATGAGGGTCAGGGATCAACAGGGAGAATTCAACTTAAAAATATTGAAGAACTTGGAAATAATAGAAAGGAAGTTGGAGAACAGGAGTGGATCAAGAAAGATAGAGAGTCGGAGGACCCCTAAGAGAAGAAGAAGATCAAGGATTGGTAGAAAAAATCATCGTCGCTCCCCAAAGCATTCCAGTAGGGAGGGATGCAGTAGTTCAAGGCTGTCCCCTACTAGAAAACATCAAACATCTGGAAGGGATGAATTGAAAGGAGAGATGAACAAGATCAAGCCTCCAACGTTCGATGGAGAACATAAGAAGGAGGAAGATGCCGAAACATGGTTTCTAGGCAGGAGGAAATATTTCCAACTGCATAATTATTCTGCTCAGGCAGAAGGAAGAATTGCGATGTATCAACTAAAGGGAAAAGAATCCATGTGGTGGGATCAGTTTGTGTAGGTGCAACACATCAGAGAGAAAGATATCACTTGGAAGGAGTTCAAGGTATACTTCGGGAAGAAATACCTGACTAAAATATACTATGATAGAAATATGAACGAGTTCTTCAAACTCAAGCTAGGCAGCATGACCATTGATGAATACGAACGAAGTTTCTTGGAACTACTGAAGTATGTTCCATTCATCAAAGATGAGGTTGTCAAGATTCAGAGGTATCTGAGTGGACTTCCACCAACCATTGGTGACAAGATTCAATATGATGATCCTAAGACTATGGAATAAAGAATAAGAAGGAATAAATGCTTATATGAACAACAAAGAGAAAAGCCTCCTTTTCTAAAGACTTGGGATGACCAGAGGATGTTTAAGAAGGAATAGAGGAAGAAGAGAAACAAACCTCCCTTTTTTAGAAACAGTCCTCAGGGACAACCATCCTTTAGAGATCCCAGGAAGGCTGAAGTGGGTGAACAAATGCCGAGACCACCAACTATGGATTGTTGGGGCTGTAAAGGAAACCATAGGTATCGAGACTACCCCAACAGAAAAGATAAAGAGAGAAACATTCACTATGTTCAACAAGTTGAAACGGTGGAGGATATGAGCAGTAGAATGCCAAGGATCTATGCAGCCCTAGACAACAAGCAAGCTGAATTTCAATCGCACATGATTGAAGTGGAAGGTATGATCAACAACCGACCATTTATTATTTTAATTGATTTCGGGGCTAGTCATAGTTATGTAGATACTAGTGTGGTGGAAAGTTTGCATTTATTAAAAAGCAAACATGAAAGGTCTTGGTTAGTGCAGTTTTCTACAGGAACCAAGAGGAAGGTCACTGAATTGGTTAAATCCTGTTTGATAAACATGAATGGATTGAGCACGAAGGTTGAATTGACTGTTTTTAATTTAGGCTCTTATGACTGCTTAATTGGGATGGACTAGTTGGACCAGCACCATGGAACAGCACCATGCTCTCCTGGACTATCATAACAAGAGTTTTACCTGCCTGGATGAGGAGGGAAATCGGAAAACATTCCAAGGCATTCCTAGAGATGTGGTTGTTAGAGAAATCTTAGCCATGCAGCTGAAAAAGTGTTACAGGAAAGGCTGTCAATTATTTGCAGCCCGTGTGGAGGAAGCATCCATAGGTTAAGTCTCAAGAATTGGAGACCATATGGTACTCACAGAATTCAAGGATGTATTTTAGGAGGTACCTGGACTACCTCCGAAGAGAGACATCGATTTTTCTATAAATTTGATGCCTGGAGCAGCTCCGGTGTCGAAAGCTCCTTATAGAATGAGTATGCCAGAGCTGAAAGAGTTGCAATTGGAGCTCGAAGAGCTTATGAAGAAGGGGTACATTCACCCCAGCATGTCACCTTGGGGTGCTTGAGTCCTTTTCGTGAAGCAGAAGGATGGGATGTTGAGGCTATGCATTGATTTCCGAGAGTTGAACAAGGTAACTATCAAGAACAAGTATCCTCTCCCGAGGATCGATGATCTTTTCGATCAGCTGAAGGGTGCGAAAATATTTTTGAAGATAGATCTCAGATCAGGATATCAACACGTGAGAATAAAGGATGAGAACAACAACAAGACCACCTTTAGAAAAAGGTGCAGTCGTTACGAGTTCACAGTGGTGTCGTTTGGACTGTCAAACGCACCTGTTGTTTTTATGTGCTTGCTGAATGGTGTATTCAGGGACTATTATACAAGTTTGTGATAGTCTTCCTGGATGACATCTTGGTGTATTCCAAGTCAGAGGAAGAGAATGAACAACACCTGAGGATGGTGTTGCAAGTGTTGAGAGAACACCAGTTGCATGCCAAGTTGAGAAAATGATCATTTTATCAAAGACAGATCCATTACTTGGGACATATTATTTCAGAAGAAGGGATCGTTGTGGATCCTAAGAAGGTTGAGGCCATCAGAGAATGTTCAGTGCCAAGGAATGTGAAAGAAGTTAGATCCTTTATGGGTCTAGCGAGCTATTATAGAAGGTTTAACGTAGGTTTCTCAAAGATAGCTCACCCTATCACTTCCTTGCAAAGGAAGGAGAAAACGTTTCAGTGGACTGAAGATTGTGAAGAGAGTTTCCAGCGATTGAAGCAACTGTTAACCAACACTCCAATCCTGAGAATTTCCAATCCAAATATGGATTTTGTGGTGTGCACAGATGCATGTAAGGAAGGGTTGGGAGGAGTTCTCAGCTAAGATGGATTTGTAATCTGTTATGAGTCCATAAAATTGAAAAACCATGAAAAGAATTATGCCACTCATGATTTGGAGCTAGCAACAATCGTCCACGCTCTGAGGAAATGGAGACATTACCTCATGGGAAGAAGATTTGAATTTAGAACAGACCACCATGGTCTGAAATATTTGTTTGATCAACCGACTTTAAACAGAGAGGGAGAACGTATCATCCTGATTATGATGGATAGACAGAGAGGGAGAACAGAGTAATAGAGGACATGCTGAGAATGTATGTGATGGATAAACCATCAAGATGGGAAGACTACCTGCCTTTGGTAGAATTCGCCTACAATAATGGGTATCATGCATCGTTGAATATGAGCCCATTTGAAGCACTTTATGGAAGAAAGTGCAACACTCCAGTGAGCTAGGATAATCCAGCTGACAGAGCAGTAGTTGGGCCAGAGTTTCTCAAAGAGATGGAATACCAAATGATAAGAATTAAACAGAATTTGAAAGCTGCCCAAGATAGGCAGAAAAGCTATGCTGATAAGAACAGAACCCACAGAGAATTCAAAGTGGGTGATCATGTTTTCGTGAAAGTGAAAACTAACACGAGTTCCCTAAAGCTGGGAAGTTGCACCAAGTTGGCAGCAAGATACTGTGGGCCTTTTGAAATCATGGAAAGGATTGGGCCAGTTGCATACATACTTGCATCACCTGCCTCTATGACTGTACATAATGTGTTTCATGTTTCACTGCTTAAGAAATATATACCTGATGCTAATCATGTTATCGATTGAACTGCAATTCAGGTGGAACCAAAAGGTGTCCTGCAAGTGCATCCTATGCGCATATTGGACAGGAAAAGCAAAAATCTTTGGAATCTAGCCATAGAGCTTGTAAAGGTTTAGTGGACCTGGTACAATCCTGAGGACGCGACATGGGAGCATGAAGATGTTATGCAGGCAGAGTACCTGCATCTTTTTGGAAATTTTGAAAAGCTTGCAGACGCAGTGTAAAGTTGCACTAAGGACAATGCAGAAATAACGGGAGGGGGATTGTAATGTGTAGAGAGCCTAAGTGTTGAAGGCCAAGAGCCTGATTTTGTACCTGTATTTATGCGGAACAGTTATAAAATATAAACACCGTCGTGTGCAGACCGACCATGATGAATGAGTGATGGGGGAATAAGCTTCCACAGAGTGGGAAAGGGATTAGGAGATGGAAGGTGGGAAAAGGGACTAAGTGTTGAGCCTAGGAGCTTGAGTTCTTGGAAATAATATTTTAGTATTATTCCAAAAAGCCATGGAAAATATTGTATTTGTGTTATCTTAAGTTACTGGAAGGGGAATGTGTGCGAAATGGGAAACATCCAGCCCCAGGGAGACCGGTGTCGACTTGGGCGCATGCAGTTAAAACCCGAGAAGTCAGCCGTACTGGGGATTCCTCCATCATTCGACCCTCGATTGTCTATGCGTGAACCCGTCCGATCTTTGCAACAGACCTCCTGCAATTTTGAAACTGGGGGGGGATAGCCTGTGATTTCGGAGATAGTTTGTGTTGTTTTCTGGAAATCAGAGACATCCTCTGTTTGAACAGATTGAGCGTGTGAGTAGAATCTATGTCCCAAAGCCATAACCATGAGACCATCCTATCATTGTTGAGCCTATTGGAAATCCCGTGTCTGTTTTCCCCATTGGATGTTGTGGCCACGCAGTGCTGGACTGCGTGTGGCTTGTTGGCTAGTTTGTACAACACTCTCTCCAGGTGATAGAGGTGATTGAAGTTGGAAGAACAGGTTGCTTGGCCTGTGAGCGATTCTCGCCAGGTGAGAGAGTGCACTGAGGAAGGAGAGAATTCCTGGAAGGAACCTTGTAGCTGCCACAGAGCTCGGAGACTTCCGGTCCGGTCTGTTGCTGAAACCCAAGGCAAGGGAGGTTAGCAGTCGAAGGACTGTCTAGGTGACAGAGAAGGTGTATACTCCTGGGGTGGAACAGGCATGTGGGGAAGGAGAGTCTATGGGCGGTGAGTATGAGTGGTTCCTGGGAGAGAATTCCTTCATTGTGACTATGTGTTTTCCCTGTAAACTCAACTTAGCTTAGGATTCCTTGCCTTGGGGTGGAGCTTAGTCCTAGCTCATCGGTGACCTACTCCTGATATTGATGAGCAGCGCAGTCTGAGGCTACAAGGTTCATAGAAGTCCTGCACCAGGTTGGTGGTAGTACCACTATTTCAAAGATAAGTACCAAATGATGTTTTAATTATGTTTCTACATATTTGTGTATTTATAATTATCATGTATTCTGCTATGCATATGAATTAATGCTAATGCCATGTTTTAAAGTTATGTTAGCAGTAATTATTATGTTTAATCTGAGTTTAAATGTGTTTAACCTATTTTAAATGCATGTCATATATATATATATATATATATAATTGAGTATGAGATTGTTATTCCACGAAGTAGCGCCTGCCCGACTGATCAAAAGGGGGCATTACAGTATGGTATCAGAGCATTAAGAGATTACAATTAACTGAAAGAGGTGTTACAGAACCAAATCCCAGGCTCCTACCATGTTGTACATACTCAACAACCTAAGCTATTGTTTATGGAAACTTTGCATTTGCCATACTTGTCAAGATTATTGAATGACGCAATCTATCACAATCCATGTTGGCCTACTATGCTTACCAATTTTCCATTGGACATTCTAAAGTTCGAAGGTAAGCCTAAAGAAGAACTAGGAGACCATGTGACCACTTTTCACCTATGGTGCTCGTCCAATTATTTGAGGGATGACTCCATCCAATTGTGTCTGTTTCAATGCACTCTTATGAGGAGTGTCATGAAATGGTACATCGAGCTCGACCTCTCAAGATACTCCCCTTTTGATGATTTGGCAATGGTTTTATTAAACCATTTTCAATTACCTGTGAGATACGATGCCGACACAGAACTGTTGGACAACTTTGAGCAAACAAAGGTTGATCATATCTCTAATCACATCCAAGAATGACGATGTTTAAAGATCTTGATTAAAGTACCAATTCCACCAGCATTCCTACTAGAATGGTTCCTTAATTATTTGGTACCCCATCTATCCAAAGATGTAGCAACGTCGGGGGTCTTTTCATAGGAAGAAGGGATAATGAGAGCTCAACAACTAGAGTTGATTTACTCTCAGTTTGGTTTTCTTTACAAAGTTTTTCCAGATGCACAACGGTCTATTCTTGATAAGATGAGACACAAATCTGGACCACATGTTGATGACATTGTTGGTTCAACACAAGCAAAGCCCAGTGATCTGCTATCAAACAAATTTCAACAATTGTCGATATAGGAGACAGTGTCTAGCCCAACCCCTACTTTGGCTTCTCCCCCTGCTCAGACATCAGATGTACACAACATGCAATCGATGAACACAAAGGCCAACTAGCATGCTAAAGGGAAGAAAAAATAGTGAAAGAAGGGTAAGGGGGATAAGAAATTGACCAATAATGTTTGTGGGGGAAACAAAGAGAGAAAGAAGTCGAAGTAGTCATCCAACCTCTGTGCGGAAGACCACCCGACTCACCTGTGTCCTCGACTCACAGAGGCCCAAAAGTTATTGGCACAACAATAGCCTGCAGTGTTAACAAATCCATTTCCTCATGGGAAAAATTTAACTTAAGCATCTGCGAATGCAGATGGGGGTAGTCAAGGACACCCTTCATCATATAGTAATCCCTCGACCTCGAATATCTATATGTTGAAAGGTGAAGCTCACATAGCTACTAGGGCACATGATTATGGAATGCCAAGTACTATCGAAAAGGGTAGAAAAGATGACAACTTGTTTGTTCCTCTCCAGATCAAGAGAACGATGCGTGAAACAATGACATGCATCCCTAAAGGTGCGTTCAAGAAGGCTTCACATAATCCAAATGTGAGGGCCTCCCAAAACTACTCTGTGGTGGAAGATTTATCACAAACACCTTGCGCGATGTCATCCTTGGAGGTCCTCCAGAGCTACCCTTCGTAGAGAAAGTCTCTACTAGGCGCCTTAGGATCCATCGAGACATGTAATCTAGGAACTATCACACTTGATACAACCGACTTGAAACCTCATCTCCCATACCACGTCGCATTTCAGATAGTAGTGGCTCACCCTACGAAATCATCTACCCAAAATATTTTTCGTACAATGGTTGATGAGGGTGCCTTGACATGCGTGATGTCGTTGGCATGTTGGAAGGCCATTCACCAACCTGTTTTGTCTCTTTAACCTACTCTTCTGACGACTTTCGATGATCGTTCTTTCTGACCACATCGAATCATTCCTTCTTTCCTCGTGCAGTTAGGAGGGAAGACCATGTGCATCGAATTTGAAGTGGTCAATGCATCTCTTGACTACAACCCCATGTTAGGAAGGAGTTGGACATATTCCATGCATATAGTGTTTTCCATAGTTTTTTGGGTCTTGTTGTCCCCACATGAGGTACGAATCATGAACATTGATCAGTTGTCCTTCTCCATACCTAACCCTTCAACAGGGGCATCCACGGTCCCAATGATTGATAATCCACAACCCAACATCATCAATGTGGGGGTTGGTATATGCCCACCTCTCATGGGTACTTTCAATTACCCGCCTCCTTCCGACAATGCCAAAATGATATCAACTGTCCCCGACCAGCCTAAGGTTGAAATATTTTTTAGTGTTGTCGTTCTGCACGTCTTACTTTAACGATATGTGGATTCTTTCTTCCCCATAAACCATGATGGAAGGGAAGGGGCACCATGGCATGTCCATGCCCTTATTCACGGTAGAATTTGCATACTCTATAGTCCAGCAAGATTCCGCTGACCCTGATCTGACTCTTGCATAGGAGTTAGATCCAGTTATCGGGCATGTCTGGGCTCAAGGTTCCCTTGCCACTATCGATTCCTTAGACTTGGTCTTTCCCTCTAAAGAGGCAATTTAAGAGGCATTGACTGGTCCGAACAGACCTTGGGATGATCTCCATCATAGATCGTATTTCCTCCCAGATTTAGTAACAATAGAGGCAGAAGATTTTTTGTTGACTATGATTGGATATAGGTCTTGTCCTATCAATCCCCTGGCTACGCATGCAGTTTATCCCAAGGGTAATATGGCAACCATCGCTAAGACGATACCTATTGATATCTCTAGAAACCTTGGCATCGTGGACAATGTCTTCCTCATAGAAGATTGTTCCCCTAAGGAGATTCATATATATACAGATTTATTTAAACAATTATATGACATTTTTTCTAATCTTACGAAGAAATGTCAGGCTTTGATCCAAGAATTGTCGAACAAGAGATTACAACTTACCCTAATGCCAAGCCGGTTCGACATAAGATTTGTCTATTTAATCCTTAGAAAGAAGCAATTATTAAGGCTGAAGTAGAGAAAATACTCAAAGTTGGTTTTATCTACCCCATCCAATTCACTCAATGGGTGTCGAATCCCATTCTAGTAAAAAAAAAAAGGGTATGATTCACGTAGTATAGACTTCTATGATTTGAACAAGGCCTATCCAAAGGATAATTTTCCCACCCCATTTATTGACTAGATTGTCCATGAATGCCCAAGATGTGAGGTATTTTCTTTCATGGATGGTTTCTCGGGATACAATCACATGCATATAAAACCCGAGGACCAGCATAAAACAACTTTTATCTATCCGTGGGGCACATTTGCTTATTGGAAGATGCCTTTTGGTCTGACGAATGCTCGAGCCACTTTTCAGCGGGCGATGTATTTTCCTTTCCACGATTTCAAACACTTAGTCGAGGCTTATCTTGATGATTTAGCATCATGATCTTGTAAGAGAGATGATCATCCCACACACCTCTAACTTATCTTTGAGCGATGTCGCTACTATCAGATTCGCTTGAATCCAAAGAAATGCATTTTTTGCATGACATCGGGTCATCTGCTAGGTTTCATAGTTTCAACAATAGGGATCATGGTCGATCCTCTAGAGAGATGCTTTTCCCTCCTTAAATTTAGATATAATAATATTTTTAATATTTTTGGTTCTTTTGCATTGTGACCTTTTCTTTAATTCACAAATAATTTAGTTAAGACTTGGCATCTTATCTTTCATATTGTTTTTCTTGTTCTTTTAAATGTCATAACCATGCTTTCAATAGAAAAGAGACTCACTTTCATAAGAAAATTAAAATATATAACCTTTAATTTTAAAATTAAAAAAAAACAAAACAAAACATAATTTTCTTTCATAAGAAAATTAAAATATATAACCTTTAATTTTAAATTAAAAAAAATAAAAATATATATATATATATTCCATTTCAGGAAATGGCAACAATACCGTTATGGGAAAAAGTTATTTAATATCAATAATATATATTCCATTTCAGTAAATGGCAACAAAGTAATTTTAGAGAGACCGACTGCCTTGCAGACGCTTGTTATTAACTAAAAATAGATCAGCAATCCACATTTTACCACCTTACCTCGTTTGATAGCCGAGAATGATTATTTATATTTATGTTTTATTTAGATCCTATTACATAAATATACAAGCACAAAACAAAATACGAAAAATATCAAAACATATACTAGTGAGAGAAGGTTCTGGGTTTTCGAACGGAACTAAATCATCAAATCTGCCGTGTCCAAATGGAATGTTAGTAACGGTAATGTGCCGATGCATGCTTTCCAGCATTAATGGAGGCCTCATAATTCCTCATTAATTCTGACTTGCCATTCACCGTCAGCTGCTGCTGCTCCCTCTTTGTTGGTCGACTGGGTGGACATGTCGGAACATTTGGGTTGCAAGCAGGTGCGGGAGGTTCGTCTGTTGCCACCTCTTCAAAGGAGTAATGAACATTCCTGCTTTTATGTTCAGGTGGCGGTTGTGGAACATGCTGGTTGGGTTGACCGCTTG
>SNQJ01S0050089.1:97739-125726 GCA_010110895.2 Picea sitchensis | reverse complement strand
ATATTTTTTACCCTAATATCTTCATAGGCCAACTCTCTATTTTCTAAATAGTCTCAATGGCTTTGGTATTTCTACTCATTTTTGTAGTTGCATTTCAAATGGTATATTATATCATGTTATATGCTCTAAACTTATTTTTTTTTGCAGGTTCAAACATGTCACTCTGAAATAAAACGACATGAAAGGCATCAGGAGCTGAAGCCTCTAGACGTTACCAACAAGCACCAGAGACAGAGATTGTTGGGGCCATATATGATGACATGGATGGACTTCTCGAAAAGGATGGAGAAACCTTGAAATGGGGAGAATTTTATCACATATTCAAAAAATCAAATTTCTCTTCCAAAGCTGAAGATCTAGATGAGCTACAAGCATTCAGGAACATTAGGAAATCAAGGATGTTCAGGGTATCATCACCTCCAACAATTTTTCCTTATTCATATTCCATCTCCTCGATTTTGAAGAATAACTCCATAAGCCGTAGTTACATCTACAATGCAAGAAAAGAGCCCATAGCTTCTTTTGGGCCGGATTTTTTATCCAAATTCTTTGAAATTGAGGAGGGAAGTAAAAGATTGGATGTTGAATTCCTGAGTGAGTTTGAGTATAGACCGAAGGACTTAAAAGCAGAAAAGTAGTTTAAATACAGGCCTAAAAATCGGTGCCCCACGAGTGCGTTGAGAAGACCCTACCAATATTTTGTATCTAGGCTATGCAAGTTATAAGGGGAACTCCATTCAACATTGTTCCCCTTTGATTTATTTCTCGGTAGATGTGTGGACTTCATTTAATTGGGAAAACATATTTTCTAAGAATCTCACTACTGTTATTGGACATAATATGTGTACCTCACAAGTATCCTAACATGGGATGAAGTTGGTTGCCTATCGATCCCACAATCCACATATATTTCAAAGTGCTTTCTGAGCACAAATACTATATGGAATATCAAAGTATTTGTGAACACTTCCTTTCTCCCTTATATGAGTTTATCTTTTGCACCACTCCCCCTTTATGGCAAACAAGGCCATAGTAGTTATAAAAATGATTGTGGATTGGTATCTAATGGAGCATGGTACTTACATAAGAATATATGGCATGACAAAGCCACCACATTTACTTCCACTATTGGTACGTGACAAGCTCGTCCTTCACGAAGTAGCATATCATAATATTATATATGGAGTCATAGGGATGTTGTATAGATTGAATAAACAAATTTGTTCCCCACTACCTTTGTACATCGACAATTACTCTTTGAAAATACTAGACAACCCTGGGAAGAATTAGATACCATTCTTTCATGTCACTTTAGACAAGAGAAATCCAGGAGACATGATCCTAAATTATTTTTCAAGGAATATTTCAATAATGTCATGATGTCATAAGAATATACTAAAGAACTTTGAGAAGAGGAAGAAGTACACCAATATGCTAGGACATACGATGAAGTTATTCTCAACAGTCATGGTCAACCGAAAGGAAGAATTACAGATGTGGAAAAAGAAAGGGAAGCAACCATGAAAGAGGCAGAACAAGAAGAGACTCGACACATTTCCCCTATTTCCATGTCAACAAACTCATGATCTACAGAGGTATAAGAAGAATCACCAACAAAGAAAAAGAGGAGAGATGAAGAAAAGATTTTAAACAATAAAAATGATGCAAAAGAGAGAAATATACAAAGCTAGAGATAAAACTGAAGTAGAAGAAAAATTCGCAACATAACAAGAAACAAAGGAACCAGAAGAAGCAAAGAAAAGAGAGAAAGTAGAAAAAGAAGCAGGAGACAAATTTGTTGAAGAATAAAGACAAAATAGAAATGCAAAAAAAAGGAGGGGTGACACACGTTCCTGGAGGTGGACATCCGAGGAACATATGCTATAGTTAAGAAACAGATTTGACTGGTACCAGTTTAGGACTCTCGCTTGTGAGTTGTTTTTTTTAGCTGAGTGAAGTGTTTGATATAAAGATCTTCACTTATGATAGTAATACTGGTAGAATTGTGCAAGAGAGGGTAAATACAGTTTTAGTAACTGAAGGAACACCTATCTCAATAGTTACCCATGTCTCACTCACAGGAGATGTCATAGAAGAACCTGTTGCCACAGATAATGTTGTCTCTACATTCATGAGTTCCAACGTAGACAACATACAAAGATTATGGTGGAAAAATGAAGAAAATCAATCAAAGATCATACATTTAGAGGAAATGCTTCAATAGGTAAATATTGACAAGAGGAGTCTCCAAAGATTCAAGGACAACACAGAAAAGGTTAGAAATGATCTTGAAGGAGATATCATTAATATGTACGCCCATCTACACCTCTTTCAAAATATGACTGCAATGGTCATTAAGTAAAATAATCATGTACAGATGAAGTTGTCACAATATAACACCATTTGCAAAGACATATCAGATATAAATAAATGGATAGAAAATAACCTAGATGCACCACCCGATCTTTACCATCCATGAAAGGTGGCGAGAAAGACAAACTTTTATGCACTAGACCATTTCTAGAAGATAGGACAAAAGGTTGATAGAGAAGTCACCAAATCCAAGGCAATCTACTCAAGGATCCATAAATATTTCTAAGCACTAATCATGAATGGTCGTCTCCCAAGATTAGATGAACTTGGGAAGAACCTTGTGTCAGAAGAACTAGTGAATACAATACATGACAAAACTAATCAGTCATCAACACTTTCTACATCAAGTAAAGCTTCATACCATGGTACAATCCTTCATGAAAAAACTGCAAAATTATATGGGCACCCCTAAGACAATATCGTGTTGATCAATGAAACATTAGAACAACTAACGTACAGAAGGATCGAATCGCTATATAATCAGTCGGAATTTTGGATGACACACTTAAGAAGTAGAAATCCATAAGAAGTAGAGAAAATACCTGTCTTTTATTTCTTCCTTTTCCTAACTAATTCCAATTTCATCCTATTTTGCACACTTTTCATTAGAAATGAGAAGATGAACCAGTTTTGTAACTACTCTTCCAAGAAGAAGATGAATAATCACATAGGGGTTAGTTAACATTTGTATAAAATAGAATAGACCCCTATTTGATACATACTTTTTTGGCTTTTCAAGCATATATAGACTCAAGAACTAATTCAAGGATATATACTTTTTTGATGAATATTTAGAAGCCCTCAGGGTGAGGTGTTATAAAATGAATTATCGTATGAACATATTTGAGCAAAGAACTAATTCTGGTGAATATGGACACTATTCCTATGGACTATAAGAATGCTATGTTGTTATAGATTAATTCTCATACAATCTATGTTATTCTTCGATTTAAAGTATTTCTTTAAATATATTAATGCCTTTAGATTTGTGGGTTGTTAATTTATACATTATTGCAATCTAAACTAATATGGTTATGTGTATTTGTATACACGTGTTTATGATCTTTCTCTCTTATATCAATTATTTGGGTAGAAGTAGTGCATGATTTGGTTTCAACTTACAACTCTCTAGTCATTTTAATACGATTGTAGCTAGGATAGGTTAAATTAGGTTAGTATTAATTTATCTTGCATTTCGTACATGGCATTCATCTACATATTTACATTGATTATCCACCCACCATCCACCCTTATCAACAAACTAGTGTGCAACCGGCCCAAAACCCCTAAAACAATGGAAAATGGTCCAAATTCTGGATAGGTCTCCTAACCCAAACGATGTATAGTCTAGTTGGGAATGTGTACTGGGGAGAACCCCTTTCTATTGTCGGGTGAATTTGAACCCATCAAAAGAATTTGCACTAGAAGAAGGGACAACTTTTATGGCTTATATACATGAATTAAACAATAATCGAGATCAGTGTTCAACAAGTAATCACCCAACCTATCTTGTTTCCTTGAGTCGATTCTGAAAAATAACTTATATATGAAGAGTCAAAGCCTAATTTTGGAAGTTCCTTTGGTAGTCCTGAAATACATACCGAGACTTGGTTTCGCATACTGTGGGAAGAGCTCCATGAAACCCATAGAATTACACATGCTACACAAAGCTGCTTGGAAAACTACCTATAGCCTATATGCTCCCTACGAGGAAAGAAACCTGTGTAGAATGTTCCAACATAGATACTGACCTTTTTGTTAATTCCATAGATGACCTCATTGAAACCACATTAAAAGAAGTTCGAGTACCTTTGATTAGGGTCGCACCTTTATTTATTGAACCAGAAGAAAAACGTGAAAGAGAACAACCATAAATTACCATAGAACAATTAATGGGAGAAAACATGGTCCACATAGAAGTTATACCTCGATGGAGGGTCCATGGAGCTCTCAATATGGATGGACAACTGCATGAAATGCCAAGAAAATTTGATTCTCCTAAAATTTGGCCCACACAAACTCAGATCCCAAGAATATAAAGGTAAATATTCCTCTATGGTTTTCCCAATCACATAGTCAAGTTACAAATTAATGGTCAAGGTAAATATTCCTAAGCAATAATTAAGATAAAAAATGTCTTAGTAGGATATATCTCTAGTATTGTAGTTATGCGGAGATATTTTTTTCAAGATGGCTATTCTTGGGTGTATCCTACATGAAAACAATTGACTTACAATGCCAACAATAATAAAAGGCTTAGAACTCAAGATCCTCAATATGGCTCCAAGTGTGTTCAGTTCTTCTTGTTCTAAATTAAGTTTCCTGGAGATATTGACGTAGGAACACACAAATTGGCTCTTTCGTTCTTGCAATGCTCTATGTTTAGGTGATAGTAAAGTGAAATGCTTCATCACTATATGTGCATTAGTTATTTACTCACTCTAATCAGAATAGGTGAAATTTGGCATCTATTTTCTCATTCCCAACACTCATAATGTATATTTGGAATCATGGAACCAAATGCCTTCTCTATGACCAAGCCAAATAACAAAAGGCGATGAAATTGATTTATATAGTAATGATTAAGATCCAAATTCATCTCATAATTTATCAAATATAAGACTTCAATAATGGTTTTCTAGGTTTATATGTTCATACAACTAAAAGAAATATGGAATTCCAGATTAATGGTAGGTGTTGTAGTTACTACTAGTTCCACCCTAGAATCAGCATACCCACCATATTAACTAGTCCCAATTTAATTATAATTTTTCCCTGGTCCAATGTATCACACCCCTCATATTTCACATTTATTAAGAATCATGCATCATGTGGTTACAAAACTCATTAATAGAGAATTTTCATTTATAACCCAAAGATAATTTGGTGTAGTTTATGAGGAATCTAGCCCATTCTAAATCACTGCATGAGTTGATTAAAGTTTCATGGAAGATCAGTCGCTGCCAAGCCTTGAGAAACACACATGTGGAATGCGAGTGGCTCTTGAAAACATCCATGACTTGCCAAGAGACCACCTGGTTGTAATCTCTATTGGTGGATAATGTAAGTTGCTCCAATGTGATGTGGACGACCTCCTACAGTCATGTACAATCATTCATTGTACAACCATGTATGACACATCGTTGAGATTAAAATAAATTGATTCGACAAGGGAAGTGATATTTTGAATCAAGTCGAAAAAAAATTGACCAAGGAATAATGAATTCAACCCAGTAAGTACCAAATTCACCAAACCAATGAGAAATTGACTCAGGAAGGAATTAATTTGACTTAGGCCAATGTGAAGTTTCCAAGTAAATGAAAATGACCCAAGGAAAGGTGAATTCTACTGGGATAGAGTGAAAATGACCATAGAGAGTGAAATCATAGGGGTAAGTGCACAAAGTTCATGGCTGAAAAAGTGGTAAGTCATGCAGCAGGAACGTGTTTTCAGTCTTAGTAAACCCCACATGTTCCTAAACCCTTAGGTTTGGAGGTGATTGAACCACCATGAGGCTTTCCATGTAGGTTTACTGGAAATAATGTGTGCACATTCTTAAGAACACATTCACATTCTTAGGAATGTGTGCGCATTCTCAGGAAGCTCATGTGCTCCTATTTATAGAGTTTTTAAAGAGTCCACTAGTGTGAGTCGTGGTCCTTTCTCATAAACTATTCTTGTGTTTCTATTCTCATTGAGCCCCTTTTCTGGAAGGATGAACTTTTATTCTACGTAGGGACGATGAACCCCTAGTTTGGCACTCTTGACCTCCCTGTTGTGGAGTTAATAATGTTCTAGTTCTTTCCCCTTCAATCATTGGTGGATCAACTGTCGAAGGAGACTCGACATGGGATTGACTTGTTTCTGGAACAATTTACTATCCAACAAGAGATTGCACCATAGGAAGTTCTTCACCACGATGTTGTACACTATTTGCTTCTCTAATTTCATCCATTTTATAATTAGATCCAAGAAAATCCTCCATCGCATGGTCATCCACAATAAGTTCTCTTGATGTGATACTTGATGGATTTCTCTCTAATGAAATATTGCTCTTTTCTTTTAGTGATGGAGGAGAAAAAATGGAGGCATCTATTCTGCTAGAAATTGGATTTCCCTCTTATGAAATCCTATGCTTTGACATATATAACTTTGATTTTTCTCTTTCTTCTTCTATCTTTTCGATTAGTTTCGTTTTTCTTGAGGAATTTATTTCTTGAATCCGTCGATTACCCATGTTTAAAGATAAAAACTGGCTTCCAAACACCCACCACAATTTTGTCTTCGCATTATGTAAGAAGGAACAACCAAGTGGAGATTTGTTATTATGTATTACAAAAGAAGACACATCTAATAATTCGAATTCCAATTCCAATTGCACCTAGACAAATTTTTCTTCCAATTCCAATTGCACCTAGATAATTTTTTCTTCCATTTCCAATTGCACTTAGACAATTTTGTCTTCCAATGTCATGTAGACACAAGAAGATACAAACAACAACTCGATTGGACTTGGACAAATTTGTCTTCCAATTCCAAGAGGACCCAAGAAGATACAAACAACAATTCCAACTAGACTTGGACAAATTTGTCTTCCAATTCCAAGAAGACACAACAAGATACAAACAACAATTCCAATTGCACTTGACAAATTTGTCTTCCAAATTTTCCTACAATGGTCTGGAAATATCACAAAACTCTCAATGAATCAAACAAGAACACTAAAATAAGAAAAATATGTTTATGTGAGCTATTTTTGTGTGAAGATGTTGTGGATTTCTTGGTGGCCTCGAAAGAGATGTGCAGATAGAGTGTTATTGGCACAAAACAATGCCCATCAGGAACGCGTACGCATATGCATTCCTAGAATGTGTGCGCACTAAAGTATGCACATTCCTCTTGAGCATAAATGACCAAAAACTATAGCTCAATAAATTCACAAAAGTATGTGTGTTCTCTTTAAGCAACGGACAAAGTATTTATTATGGACCAAATATATTTATGAATAAATATATATAGGGGTATGGGGACAACTAAGTACTAAGGGTTTAGGATTGAAAGTGTTTTCAAGGATAGAGCAATGGTCATTGGTTAGAGGACCAAGATGTGGCTGATGTGGGTGCAAGGGTTGTACAAAAGGTATATACAGAGTGCACACAAGACTCGGGTTTAGAGGGGGTTAAGAGTTGAGTATAAGCTATGAATACGCTTAGATGGAGCTAGGGTATATATGTCATGGTCTACGTCAAGTTCTAGGTCATCGTCTAAATATAGCTCTAGCTCTATGTCATGGTCTAGGCCATGGTCTATGTCAAGCTCTAGTTCATTGTCTAAATCTAGATCTAGCTCTATGTTGGTTTACTTCCTTCTTCTACCCACTGTCTAAGTTTATTGACCCAAGGTTCATGCCTGTCTGGTTTCCAACAAAGCCTCTAAAACTATCGGCCCTCCTGGTAAACCAGAAGGCAACAAAACACACATAATGCACTACACAGTCTCACCCAAGATAGATTTAATGGGTGGTTGTAAGACTCATGTGTTTATAGCTTAGGATTGAGTGTGAGATAAGAGAGTTGGATAATTACCCATTATTATAATTGGTAAAACCAATATGCAATCTGATCAATCTTCTTTGCTGTTGTAATTTCATCCCTACATGCAGCCGGCAGAATATTCTCATAAGTTCCTGCCACTTTCTTCTTGAGTCCTTTTATGTGCTCCCTTTCCTCCTGGGTCTCAAATTTATCCTACTCATAGACTATTTCCATTGTTTCCCATTTCGTTGTTTCCTTTTGCAGTTCAACTAAGTCTTTGTGTGCGTGAGACTGTACCTCATTATTTATGCTAACCTACAACTTGTGGAGTGCCCTAGTTGACATCCACATCAACACAAGTTGGATTTGGCTTAAGTCCTTCAGGGTTGTTTTCCCCACAATATCATCCATTCGTAGCATACTAGGTATGATATGGAATGTTTCATTCAAGTACAACAGTGAGTCGACTAGATATCATTCTTCTTTTTCCACTCTTTCGTCTTTCTGAGGTGTCAATAGTTCTAGTCCCCTGATGTTGCTTGTTGTCTGTACTTCCCCGATTTGCTTGAGGAGATGTTGCATGTTTTCCAATTCCTCTTTAATCCTATCTTTGTGGTGCGCAACATGGTCAAAATCCTTGGATAGAACATCCTGGACCATTTAGTCTATCATCTCTCCATCATCATCCATGATCGTATACTCTGGCAATGTTCTTTATTCTTTTGACTTCTTGTGTGTGTCTCCTATTTGCGTGGATGACCTCTTGTTTGTCCCTCGTTCCTGTGGGTTGGGACTTTTTGTGGCCTCTTGCGTGGGCTGTGGTTGTTTCTCCTTGACCAGTTGGCCTTTCGTCTCTTGGTGTTGTTTTTCCCTGGCCTATTCTTCATCTTTTGGGCATTTAAATTTTATTTGGCTGGATCTCCCCCTGACCTTCCTCTTCTTCTCTTGTTCTTTCTCGAAATTCCTCAGTAAGGATAAGAGTCTTCCACTCATAATCCCATTCATTAATGACCATGTTGATGTCACCCTCTTTGATATAGTAGTGCATCTGTAGCCATTGTTTATCAGGATCCTTCCTCGCCTGTATCCACATTGTATGTTTTGTGGCCTGTAAATTAGCGATGTCTTTATACCGCGTGACTACCTCTGGTGTTATTCTCCACATATTGGAGATTTCTCCCTATAGTCCCGTAGGTATCCTTCAAATATGGCCCAATTTTCATTTTTTATCCAGGCCTCTAGCTTGGCTTTAAGCAACAAATATCTCTCTACTTGATTCAGTTTGGGTCTGGTGCCGAAAACTACATACCTTGGCTCTTTCCATCCCATGAAGGCTATCAATGCGATTAGCCATTAATAGTGAAACTCTATTCCTAGGTCCTGCACATCCTTTCACTCATCTATGAATAGTCTTATAACCCTAAATTGCACCATATATTCATACCTGGCATCATGCCATCTTACTTGCCATTTTTTCCAAGCAATCACTGAAAGCTCTTCTTAAAAAACACTTTTTTTGAAGATGTACGCACCCTGCACCATTACTTACCACATATGTATGCTTGATGCACCATTCAAGCTCATGTGTGTATGATCACTACACCATTACAGCCCGCGTATACCCACAAAAGTTGCAAAAAATAAAAAGTTGCAAGGGAATACATGATTTTGGGTATTTTCCTAACCAATTGACTGCCCATAGCCCGTCACCCAACCAAATAACTATCTCTTTGGCATATAAAAGAAGGTGTCGGGGTCCCATTCCAAGGAGAAGAATGAAAGTAGTGAAAGTCTACCCATTTCATAATCCCCCCTTGCCCCAAGAATTTGCAGCCACATTGTGAGTTTTGAGCCAAAATTCGTTATTCTAGCATTTTTCCTCCATTACTAGCTTAATCCATTTCCTAAAGAGAGTTGAAGAGGAGAAATATACATGGAGTTAGTTGGATCTTGGTGAAGAGGATCCCTGGACGAGGTTAGAGGAGCAGTCATCGATCTCATTTTGTAACTGAATTTGTGAGATTAATATAAAGAAGTACTTTTTCTATCCCGCCACATGATGTGTTCAATCTTGATATTTGATTTACATTTTGTTATGACATCTAACCTACTATTCAATATATAGAATGAATGTTCGTAGTTTCTTGTTTGTCTTTTGGTGAATGCAGGTCAGCCTTGGGAGGATATTTGCAGTCGAGAAGCGACCAAAAGCAAAGGGATTGACATTGGACGCAGAGTTCAAGATAAGACTACCAGAACCCTATACTTTGTACTTTATACATGAATGTGGGGTATTGTCGGGATAATTGTTAAAAGTAGGAGACTTTACATAGTTATCTCTGCCTATAATTTAATACCCTAGTGTAGTTCATAGGGGGGTTTTCCCACCAGAGAAGAATTGGCGACCATACTGGGGAGCCTCTAGGGTTATTTGGAGATTTTTTTGGTGTTTTAATTGGTTTAATTACCTCTTTGAGTTCTCTATAAATTTTTGTGTCTTTAAGGGATTCTGGCCTTCCATACTAGTACTCCCTTCCTGGTTTGCTTGACTATTAATTTTTCTTTTTAGAGAAGTCATAGAGGTGTATGTGGCCTACAGTGGGTTTGCATGCGTACATATGCACCCTATATTTGGACAACCAACTTACATACACAGGCTGCTGAAGTATCAGTTGTGTGCCTGTGTCAGTAATTTTTTTTTAAAAGAAGAGGTAGTCATCCTCTTCCCTGAATGGAGCCATATTTCTCAAGTTTTTTCTTGATTTATCCCTCATCTTTGTTTCTTGCAGTCTTTGGCCAAGGTCTGACAATAGTTAGCTTTTTCTTTATCAATATTTCTTGTGTTTTCTTGATTAGGTTTTGAGACAAGTTTTGTGAGGTTTTTTTTATTAACTTGTTATGTATTGTCAGTAACTCTCTACGATCCACAATAGAATAGAAGTTGGTTTTTGGTCTCATCTTTTCTTCACTTTTCCCTTTTTACTTTTTTTAAAAGGAAATAAAAGAATTCATTTTTAAGTTTCTTATTTTGGAGCATAAAAAAAAGGAAGTTTACAGTTTCTTGTTCGGTTAAGTATTTAGGTTAGGTGTCTTTACTTGTCAGAAAGAAGAGTGATTTTTGAAGTTATTTACTGAATACTTAGGACGCTAAGTAGCTCGTAGTTGAGAAAAAATCACTTTTGGGTTTTTTCTTTCCAAAGATATTAGAAAGAAAAGTTAGTTAGAAAAGTTGGTTAAAGAGCGTTCAATTTGCAAATCTTTGTTCATTGAAAAAGAAGTAATTTTGTTTCCAACATTTGTTCTTCTGGTTCGTCTCTTTACAAACACCATCAGTTTCATTTCCGTTCCTTTGACTTAAGATAAACCACTTAAAATTAACGTTGAATTAAAATTAATCATATTTTCATGTTTGTAGGGTCCATCAACTAGATTAGGCTAGAGCCTTGATTTAGGTTGGAGAGGAATCTCTTCAATTCTGTATAAAAAACATACGATTATGTGATAGGGAGTGAAAAAGTCGAGTAATGTGGAAATTATCGAGGACCCCCCTCTAACACAGGGGCTAAACACGAGGTCACATGCGGAAATGTAGCGGAAGTAACCCCTCCAAAGCCAAACCAATCGTAGCAGAGGAATGCATAGAGAGGACTTATGTTGGGATTATGTTGATCGCATTTTCCATAGAGCTTCATGGGTATCGAATCCATTTGAGGTCTTCATTTGTCTTCTGTAACACTTTCTTTCGATACACTCGATAGGTTTTGAGATTGATACCCTGCTCATTTGGGTCGACCCGACTGTCGATTGTACCTGCTTGGTAGTTGTTCACGAGATGGAAACTTAGTTGCATTTGATTTTAGTGACTTATAGTGGTGAATGTGGGGGTATGTTGTGGTACCTAGCATAGACATCAGGCCATTCTTTCCAGAGTATACCCAGAGGGTGCTTTCGTGTTTGAGTTTCACTTGCACCGGTAAGTTTCTCTAGTGTTGGCTTGCTTGCTGCATCTCATAGGAACTTTTTCTAGTGCATTTTTTGGTATTCAACATTAGAAATCCTTAGTGTGTCATTGATATTCTCACACAGAGGAAGATCGAGAGCTATGTTGGTCATGAAGGCTTTTAGGCTTCCCACTGGTTAAGTTGGAGCCACCACCGCTACAACGAAGGCGAAGACTTCACCAGGAAGGGTCATTTGAGGCAATCGGGGGAAAAGGAAGTTGTACCTGAGCCATCTCTAAGAGGAGAACATTCATTTTAAGAGGGACAAACTGTTTCTGACCTTTGAGCAAAATCTCTCGGTCCGTATAACTCTTTGATCACAGACTTATCAGCGCCACTTCTAATACAGATTGCCCTCACTCGGCGATGCTCCTCAGCAACCCGTCTAGTCAACCATGAACTAAAACCTATCCAAAGAAAGTAGTCAAGGACCTTCTTCTAGTACCACACCAGTGGGTTCTTTGGCATTCACTTTGTTCAACACGTTTGGTAACAACACATTCTCATCTGCTGTCGTCTCGGCCCAGGGAAACCCTCATCTTGGATCACAACATGTTGCACAGTGTATTATATCTACATAGGGGGAACACACTTCTCAAGCACCTTGCAATCCGTGGGAGGCATCAGTTCCCTCGTCAAAGATGTCGACCAAGGGCAACCCCTTCCATCGACAGTCGAAACCTAGGAAAGCTCAGTACCTATGCATGTAGGATCGGTGGGGGGAACCCTTCCCATAAACTTTAGAACACAACATTGGGATAAATCCCTTTTGAGCCTTCAATGTCCTATTACGGGAGTTAGTCAATGATGTCTTAACCAACATAACATCTGAATTCTAGCCTAGGCCATGGTTTTTGCCACAACCCGGGCCAAAAACCTAACTTTTCTTGGCAACCTGGCGTCAACCTATAATGTCCCCAAGGCCGAGCCCTATTGTAAATTTTTTTTATGAAATGAATTGTAAATATGTTTTATAGGATGGTGAGCCAAGTTTATATAAGCTAGTGGGCTTATGTGATTGTTAGGCCATAAAGCCTAAGTGTTGAAGGCAAAGAGCCTGATTTTGTACCTGTATTTATGTGGAACAATAATAAAATATAAACACCACCGCGTGCAGACCGACCATGATGAATGAGTTATGGGGGACTAAGCTTCCACATAGTGGGCAAGGGATTAGGGACTGGAAGGTGGGAAAAGGGACTAAGTGTTGAGCCTAGGGGCTTAAGTCCTTGGAAATAATATTTTAATATTATTCCAAAAAGCCATGGGAAATATTGTATTTTTTTTATCCTAAGTTCTTGTAAGGGGAACGTGTGAAAAATGGGAAACATGCAACCACATGGAGATAGGTTTCGACCTGGGTGCATCTAGTTAAAACCTGAGAAGTCAGCTGTACTGGGGATTCCTCCACCATTCGACCCTCGACCCTGTGATTTCGGAGATAGTCTATGTTGTTTTCTGGAAAACAGAGACATCCTTTGTCTCAATAGATTGAGCCTATGTGTAGAATCTCTGTCCCAAATCCATAACCGTGAGACCATCCTATCATTATTGAGCCTGTTGGAAAGCCCGTGTCTGTTTTCCCCATTCGTTGTTGTGGCCATGCAGTGTTGGACGACATGTGGCTTGTTGGCCAGTTTGTACAACACTCTCTGTAGGTGAAAGAGCTGATTGAAGTTGGAAGAACAGGTTGCTTGGCCTATGAGCGATTCTCTCCAGGTGAGAGAGTGCACAGAGGAAGGAGAGAACTCCTGGAAGGAACCTTGTAGCTGCCACAGAGCTTGGAGACTTCCGGTCCGGTCTATTGCTAAAACCCAAGGGAAGGGAGGTTAGCAGTCGAAGGACTGTCTAGGTGACAGAGAAGGTTTATACTCTTGGGGTGGAACAGGGATGTGGGGAAGGAGAGTCTGTGGGCGGTGACTATGAGTGATTCTTAGAAGAGAATTCCTTCCTTGTGACTGTGTGTTTTACCTGTAACCTCAGCCTAGCCTAGGATTCCTTGCCTTGGGGTGGAGCTTAGTCCCATCTCGAGGGTGACCTACTATTGAGCTTGATGAGCAGTGCGGTCTAAGGCTAAGAGGTTAGTGAAAGGCCTGCACCTGGTTGGTGGTACTACCACTATTTCAAAGATAAGTACTAGATGATGTTTTAATTATGTTTCTGCATGTTTGTGTATTTATAATTATCATGTATTATGTTGTGCATATGAATTAATGCTAATGCCATGTTTTAAAATTATGTTAGCAGTAATAATTGTGTTTAATCTGAGTTTAAATGTGTTTAAGATGTTTTAAATGCATGTCATATATATATATATTGAGTATGAGATTGTTATTTCGCGAAGTAGCGCTTGTCTGGCTGATCAAAAGGGGGCGTTACAGTATGGTATCAGAGTGTTACAAGCTTACAAGTAACTGAAAGACGTGTTACAGTTTGGTATCAGAGCCAAGGTTTCGACGCTGAGCCTAGATGGGCCAGTTGAGTGGCCATTGGACCGAGGTTTTGAGGAGAAATTGTGTCTGGAGGACCAATTTCAGACCTTTGAATACTCCTGAGTGTCAAGGAATTACTTGGCCATGTTACCAAGCTCAGGAGGTGTAGAGGTGTTATGAACCTACAACCGATGTGGTATCTGGCCACAGGGAGAGAGGACTCCACACCAAAAGTGTTGGACCCGTAGGATCTGTTCGGGGGAAATGAGAACTCTCGTGACCGTCAGATCTGGAAAACGTGCACAGGGTTTAAAAACCCTTTGGAGTTGCACAGGAAAGTGGAAATCACGATACGCCAAACCCCAAATTTGTCGGGACCATGCATTGAGGGAAGCACGTGGTTGTCGGACAGTGTTTCAGCACCTGGGAAACCGTAAGGGAGGAACCTTGTTGTTGCAAGTCGCGAAATAGCGAAACTCAAAATTTTCGAAGACAAAAGAACCGTCGAGGATTTAACTGTTGGATATTCGTGGACTTAGACCCTGAAGTTCCAAAGTCCCGAAAATTTGCAGAGCCAAACATAGCTCAAAAAACTTAATGGAATTGAAACATTTTTCTTGTTCACGTTGGTTTATGAATGCTGTAAGTTTTCTTGAAATTTTAAGGGCCTGCCAAACTTTGGTTGATTGCACCTTGTTTGTGCATATTTCAATGAGTGTCAGGAAAACTGTGAATCTACGCCAAGTATAGAAATGGAAGAGGTGTGGATTGCCTCCATTTCAGAAAGTGAAAGAGAAGGAAGGGATGTCAACCTGGGAGTCGAAGGATCAAACTCCAATGGGCACGGAAAAGAGAGGGATAAGGAAGGACATATGATGAAACTCATTGAAAGATTGCAGAAAGATGCCCAGGCTTGTCAAGCTGATAGCTGAAATCTCATGAGGGTCAGGGATCAGCAGGGAGAATTCAACTTAAAAATATTGAAGAACTTGGAAATAATAGAAAGGAAGTTGGAGAAGAGGAGTGGATCAAGAAAGACAGAGAGTCGCAGGACCCCTAAGACAAGAAGAAGATCAAGGAGTGGTAGGAAACATCATCGTTGCTCCCCAAAGCATTCCAGTAGGGAGGCATGCAGTAGTTCAAGCCTGTCCCCTACTAGAAAACATCAAACATCTGGAAGGGATGAATTGAAAGGAGAGATGAACAAGATCAAGCCTCCAATGTTTGATGGAGAACATAAGAAGGAGAAAGATGTCGAAACATGGTTTCTAGGCGGGAGGAAATATTTCCAACTGTATAATTATTATACTGAGGCTGAAGGAACAATTGCGAGTATCAACTAAAGGGAAAAGAATCCATGTGGTGGGATCAATTTGTGTAGGTGCAACACATCAGAGAGAAAGATATCACTTGGAAGGAGTTCAAGGGATATTTCGGGAAGAAATACTTGACTAAAATATACTATGACAGAAAGATGAAGGAGTTCTTCAAACTCAAGCTAGGAAGCATGACCATTGATGAATACGACCGAAGTTTCTTGGAACTACCGAAGTATGTTCCATTCATCAAACATGAGGCTGTCAAGATTCAGAGGTATCTAAGTGGACTGCCACCCACCATTGGTGACAAGATTCAATATGATGATCCTAAGACTATGGAAGAAAGAATAAGAAGGGATAAATACTTATATGAACAACAAAGAGAAAAGCCTCCTTTTCGAAAGACTTGGGATGACCAGAGGAAGCTTAAGAAGGAACAGAGGCAGAAGGGAAACAAACCTCCCTTTTTTAGAAACAGTCCTCAGGGACAACCACCCTTTAGAGAGCCCAGGAAGGCTGAAGTGGGTGAACAAATGCGGAGGCCGCCACCTACGGAGTGTTGGGGCTGTAAAGGAAACCATAGGTACCGAGACTATCCCCACAGAAAAGATAAAGAGAGAACCATCCACTATGTTCATCAAGTTGAAACAGTGGAGGATATGAGCAGTAGAATGCGAAGGATCTACGCAGCCCTAGACAACAAGCAAGCTGAATTTCAATCGCACATGATTGAAGTGGAAGGTATGATCAACAACTGACCATTTATTATTTTAATTGATTTCGGGGCTAGTCATAGTTATGTAGATACTAGGGTGGTGGAAAGTTTGCATTTATCAATAAGCAAACATGAAAGGTCATGGTTAGTGCAGTTGGATGTAGGAACCAAGAGGAAGGTCACTGAATTGGTTAAATCCTGTTTGATAGACATGAATGGATTGAGCATGAAGGTTGAATTGAATGTTTTGCCTTTAGGCTCTTATGACTGCTTAATTGGGATGGACTAGTTGGACTAGCACCATGGACTAGCACCATGCCCTCCTGGACTGTCATAACAAGAGTTTTACCTGCCTGGATGATGAGGTTAATCGGAAAATAGTCCAAGGAATTCCTAGAGTTGTCGCTGTTAGAGAAATCTTAGCCATGCAACTGAAAACGTGTTACAGGAAAGGCTATCAATTATTTGCAGACCATGTGGAGGAAGCATCCATAGGTTAAGTCTCAAGAATTGGAGACCATATGGTACTCACAGAATTCAAGTATGTATTTTAGGAGGTACCTGGACTACCTCCGAAGAGATAAATCGATTTTTCTATAAATTTGATGCCTGGAGCAACTCCGGTGTCGAAATCTCCTTATAGAATGAGTACACCAGAGCTGAAATAGTTGCAATTGGAGCTCGAAGAGCTTATGAAGAAGGGGTACATTCACCCCAGCGTGTCACCTTGGGGTACCCGAGTCCTTTTCGTGAAGAAGAAGGATGGGATGTTGAGGTTGTGCATTGATTTCCGACAGTTGAACAAGGTAACTATATGGAACAAGTATCCTCTGCTGAGGATCGATGATCTTTTCGATCAGCTGAAGGTGCGAAAATATTTTCGAAGATAGATCTCATTTCAGGATATCACCAGGTGAGAATAAAGGATGAGGACATCAGCGAGACCACCTTTATAACAAGGTACAATCGTTACGAGTTCACAGTGGTGTCGTTTGGTCTGTCAAACGCACCTGTTGTTTTTATGTGCTTGCTGAATGGTGTATTCAGGTACTATTTAGACAAGTTTGTGATAGTCTTCCTGGATGACATCTTGGTGTATTTGAGGTCACAGGAAGAGCATGAACAACACCTGAGGATGGTGTTGCAAGTGTTGAGAGAACACCAACTATATGCCAAGTTGAGAAAATGCTCATTTTATCAAAGACAAATCCATTACTTGGGACATATTATTTCAGAAGAAGGGATCGTTGTGGATCCTAAGAAGGTTGAGGCCATCCAAGAATGGTCAGTGCCAAGGAATGTGATAGAAGTTATATCCTTTATGGGTCTGGCGAGCTATTATAGAAGGTTTAACGTAGGTTTCTCAAAGATAGCTCACCCTATCACTTCCTTGCAAAGGAAGGAGAAAATGTTTCAGTGGACTGAAGAGTGTGAAGAGAGTTTCCAGCGATTAAAGCAACTGTTAACTAGCACTCCAATCCTAAGAATTGCCAATCCAAATATGGATTTTGTGTTGTGCACAAATGCATGTAAGGAAGGGTTGGGAGGAGTTCTCAGCTAAGATGGATTTGTAATATGTTATGAGTCCAGAAAATTGAAAAACCATGGAAACAATTATGCCACTCATGAGTTGGAGCTAGCAACAATCATCCATGCTCTGAGGAAATGGAGACATTACCTCATGGGAAGAAGATTTGAATTTAGAACAGACCACCATGGTCTGAAATATTTGTTTGATCAACCGACTTTAAACGCTAGGCAAAGTAGGTGGCTGGAGTTTCTGTGTGAATACGACTTTCATATCAAGGATATCAAAGGGAAGGAAAACAAGGTGGCCAATGCACTCAGCAGAAAGGTGCATGAATTACATGCTATAGCCATTAGCATGTACAGGACTGATATTAAAGATAGAATTTTGGAAGCTACAAATGCAGATTTGCAGTGCAAATATTTGGTAGCAAAGCTCCAACATAGTGAAAGGTCAACAAAAGAGGGAAATTACATCTTGGGAGCTGATGGAATACTTCTGTATAAAAACAAAGTGTATATAACCAATGTCCAGTAATTGAAACTTGCGATTCTAAAAGAAATGCGTAAGGTGACTTATGCTGGACACCCTAGATATCAGAAGACTGTGGCAGCAGTCAAAAGCCATTACTTTTAGCTGGGTTTGAAGAGGGAGATCGTTGAATACATCACCAGATGTATGGAATGCTAGAAAGTTAAGGCTGAGCATAGGCACCCAGCAGGGTTGCTGCAGCCTTTACCCATTCCTGAGTGGAAGTTGGAAGTGGTGACGATGGATTTTATTATAGGATTGCCCAGAATGAGCAAGCAACATGATTCGATCATGGTTGTGGTGGACAAGCTTACAAAAGCTGCCCATTTTATTCCATTGAAAACCACTCACAAGGTAGCAGATGTTGCTGGCATCTTCTTAAAAGAAGTGGCACGCTTGCACGGAATTCCTAAAACGAGTGTGTCTGATAGGGACCTGAAATTCACCTCGAATTTCAGGAAAGGATTGTTCAAAGGATTCAGAATGAATCTGAATTTTAGTACAACATATCATCCCGATTATGATGGACAGATAGAGAGGGAGAACAGAGTAATAGAGGACATGCTGAGAATGTATGTGATGGATAAACCATCAAGATGGGAAGACTACCTACATTTGGTAGAATTCGCCTACGATAATGGGTATCATGCATCGTTGAAGATGAGCCCATTTGAAGCACTTTATGGAATAAAGTGCAACACTGTAGTGAGCTAGGATAATCCAGCTGACAGAGCAATAGTTGGGCCAGAGTTTCTCAAAGAGATGGAAGACCAAATGATAAGAATTAAACAGAATTTGAAAGTTGCCCAGGATAGGCAGAAAAGTTATGCTGATAAGAACAGAACCCACAGAGAATTCAAAGTGGGTGATCATGTTTTCCTGAAAGTGAAAACTAATAGGAGTTCCCTAAAGCTGGGAAGTTCCGCCAAGTTGGCAGCAAGATACTGTGGGCCTTTTGAAATCCTGGAAAGGATTGGTCTAGTTGCATACATGCTTGCATTACCTGCCTCTATGATTGTACATAATGTGTTTCATGATTCACTGCTTAAGAAATATATACCTGATGTTAATCATGTTATCGATTGGAATGTAATTTGGGTTGAACCAGAAGGTGTCCTGCAAGTGCATCCTGTGCGCATATTGGACAGGAAAAGGAAACATCTCCAGAATCGAGCCATAGAGCTTGTAAAGGTCCAGTGGACCTGGTACCGTCCTGAGGACGTGACATGGGAGCACGAAGATGTTATGCAGGCAGAGTACCTGCATCTTTTTGGAAATTTTGAAAAGCTTGCAGATGCAGTGTAAAGTTACACTAAGGACAGTGCAGAAATAACGGGAGGGGGATTGTAATGTCCCCAAGGCTGAGCTCTATTGTAAATATTGCTTATGAAATGAATTGTAAATATGTTTTATAGGCTGGTGAGCCAAGTTTATATAAGCTAGTGGGCTTATGTGATTGTTAGGCCAGAGAGCCTAAGTGTTGAAGGCCAAGAGCCTGATTTTGTACCTGTATTTATGCAGAATAGTAATAAAGTATAAACACCATCGCTTGTAGACCGACCATGATGAATGAGTGATGGGGGACTAAGCGTCCCCAGAGTGGGAAAGGGATTAGGGGCTAGAAGGTGGGAAAAGGGACTAAGTGTTGAGCCTAGGGGCTTAGGTCCTTGGAAATAATATTTTAATATTATTCCAAAAAGCCATGGGAAATATTGTATTTGTTTTATCCTAAGTTCCTGGAAGGGGAATGTGTGCAAAATGGGAAACATCCAGCCCCAGGGAGACAGGTGTCGACTTGGGCGCATCCAGTTAAAACCCGAGATGCCATTCATACTGGGGATTCCTCCACCATTCAACCCTCGATTGTCTGTGTGTGAACCCGTCTGATCTCTGCAAGAGACCTCGTGCAATTTTGAAACCGAGGGGGGATAGCCTATGATTTCGGAGATTGTCTGTGTTGTTTTCTGGAAAACGGAGACATCCTCTGTTTGAACAGATTGAGCCTGTGTGTAGAATGTATTTCCCAAAGCCATAACCGTGAGACCATCCTATCATTGTTGAGCCTATTGGAAAGCCCATGTCTGTTTGCCCCATTAGTTGTTTTGGCCATGCAGTGCTGGACTGTGTGTGGCTTGTTGGCTAGTTTGTACAACACTCTCTCCAGGTGAAAGAGGTTATTGAAGTTGGAAGAATAGGTTGCTTGGCCTGTGAGCGATTCTTGCCAGGTGAGAGAGTGCACAGAGGAAGGAGAGAACTCCTGGAAGGAACCTTGTAGCTGCCACAGAGCTCGGAGACTTCTGGTCCGGTATGTTGCTGAAACCCAAGGCAAGGGAGGTTAGCAGCTGAAGGACTGTCTAGGTGATAGAGAAGGTGTATACTCCTGGAGTGGAACAGGCATGTGGGGAAGGAGAGTCTGTGGGCGGTGAGTATGAGTGGTTCCTGGGAGAGAATTCCTTCCTTGTGAGTATGTGTTTTCCCTATAAACTCAGCCTAGCCTAGGATTCCTTGCCTTAGGGTGGAGCTTAGTCCAAGCTCGGGGGTGACCTACTACTGAGCTTGATGAGCAGTGCAGTCTAAGGCTGCAAGGTTCATGGAAGGCCTGCACCTAGTTGATGGTACTACCACTATTTCAAAGATAAGTACCAAATGTTGTTTTAATTATGTTTCTGCATGTTTGTGTATTTATAATTATCATGTATTCTGCTGTGCATATGAATTAATGCTAATGCCATGTTTTAAAATTATGTTAGAAGTAATTATTATGTTTAATCTGAGTTTAAATGTGTTTAACCTATTTTAAATGCACGCCATATATATAATTGAGTATGAGATTGTTATTCCACGAAGTAGCACCTACCCGACTGATCAAAAGGGGTCATTCCAGTATGGTATCAAAGCGTTAATTGCTTACAATTAACTGAAAGACATGTTACAGTTTAGTATCAGAGCCAAGGTTTCGACGTTGAGCCTAGATGAGCCAGTTGAGTGGCCTCTGGACCAAGGGTTTGAGGAGAAATTGTGTCTGGAGGACCAATTTCAGACCTTTGAATTCTCCTGAGTGTCAAGGAGTTACTTGGCCATGTTACCAAGATCAGAAGGTGTAGCAGTGTTATGAACCTGCAGCCGATGTGGTATCTAGCCACAGGGAGAGAGGACTCCACACCAAAAGTGTTGGACCCGTAGGATTTGTTCGGGGGAAAGGAGAACCCTTGTGACCGTTAGATCTAGAAAATGTGCACGGGGTTTAAAAACCCTTTGGAGTTGCACAGGAATGTGGAAATCACGATACGCGAAACCCCAAATTCGTCGGGACCATTCATCGAGGGAAACACGTTGTTGTCAGACAATGTTTCAGCACCCGGGAGACCAAAAGGGAGGAAACTTGTTCTCGCAAGTTGAGAAATAGCGAAACCCAAAATTTTCAAAGACAAAAGAACCTTCGAGGATTTAACTGTTGGATCTTCATGGACTGAGACCCCCAAGTTCCAAAGTCCTGAAAATTTGCAGAGCCAAACATAGCTCAAAAAACTTAATGGAATCGAAACGTTTTTCTTGTTCACGTTGGTTTATGAATGATGTAAGTTTTCTTGAAGGTTTAAAGGCCTGACAAACTTTGGTTGATTGCACCTTGTTTGTCAAGGATCAACAGGGAGAATTCAACTTAAAAATATTGAAGAACTTGGAAATAATAGAAAGGAAGTTGGAGAAGAGGAGTGGATCAAGAAAGACAGAGAGTCACAGGACCCCTGAGAGAAGAAGAAGATCAAGGAGTGGTTTCAAACATCATCATCACTCCCCAAAGCATTCTAGTAGGGAGGCATGCAGTAGTTCAAGCATGTCCCCTACTAGAAAACATCAAACATCTGGAAGGGATGAATTGAAAGGAGAGATGAACAAGATCAAGCCTCCAACATTCGATGGAGAACATAAGAAGGAAGAATATGCCGAAACATGGTTTCTAGGCAAGAGGAAATATTTCCAACTGCATAATTATTCTGCTGAGGTAGAAGGAAGAATTGTGATGTATCAACTAAAGAGCAAGGAATCCATGTGGTGGGATCAGTTTGTGTAGGTGCAACACATCAGAGAGAAAGATATCACTTGGAAGGAGTTCAAGGGATATTTCAGGAAGAAATACCTGACTAAAATATACTATGACAGAAAGATGAAGGAGTTCTTCAAACTCAAGCTAGGCAGCATGACCATTGATGAATATGAACGAAGTTTCTTGGAACTACTGAAGTATGTTCCATTCATCAAAGATGAGGCTGTCAATATTTAGAGGTATCTTAGTGAACTGCCACTCACCATTGGTGACAAGATTCAATATGATGATCCTAAGACTATGGAAGAAAGAATAAGAAGGGATAAATGCTTATATGAACAACAAAGAGAAAAGCCTCCTTTTCGAAAGACTTGGGATGATCAGAGGAAGTTTAAGAAGGAACAGAGGCAGAAGGGAAACAAACCTCCCTTTTTTAGAAACAGTCCTCAGGGAGAACCATCCTTTAGAGAGCCCAGGAAGGCTGAAGTGGGTGAACAAATAACAAGACCGCCATCTATGGAGTGTTGGGGTTGTAAAGGAAACCATAGGTACTGAGACTACCCCCACAGAAAAGATAAAGAGAGAACCATCCACTATGTTCAACAAGTTGAAACAGTGGAGGATATGAGCAGTAGAATGCCAAGGATCTACACAGCCCTAGACAACAAGCAAGATGAATTTCAATCACACATGATTGAAGTGGAACGTATGATCAACAACCGACCATTTATTATTTTAATTGATTTCGGGGCTAGTCATAGTTATGTAGATACTAGGGTGGTGGAAAGTTTTCATTTATCAAGAAGCAAACATGAAAGGTCTTGGTTAGTGCATTTGGCTACAGGAACCAAGAGGAAGGTCACTGAATTGGTTAAATCATGTTTGATAGACATGAATAGATTGAGCACGAAGGTTGAATTGAATGTCTTGCCTTTAGGCTCTTATGACTGCTTAATTGGGATGGACCAGTTGGACCAGCACCATGCCCTCCTGGACTATCATAATAAGAGTTTTACATGCCTAGATGAGGAGGGAAATCGAAAAATACTCCAAGGAATTCCTAGAGTTGTGGCTGATAGAGAAATCTTAGCCATGCAACTGAAAACGTGTTACAGGAAAGGCTGTCAATTATTTGCAGCCCGTGTGGAGGAAGCATCCATAGGTTAAGTCTCAAGAATTAGTGACCATATGGTACTCACAAAATTCAAGGATGTATTTTAGGAGGTACCTAGACTACCTCTGAAGAGAGACATCGATTTTTCTATAAATTTGATGCCTGGAGCAGCTCCGGTGTCAAAAGCTCCTTATAGAATGAGTACATCAGAGCTGAAAGAGTTGCAATTGGAGCTCGAAGAGCTTATGAAGAAGGGGTACATTCACCCCAGCGTGTCACCTTGGGGTGCCTGAGTCCTTTTCATGAAGAAGAAGGATGGGACGTTGAGGGTGTGCATTGATTTTCGACAATTGAACAAGGTAACTATCAAGAACAAGTATCCTCTGTCGAGGATCGATGAACTTTTCGATCAGCTGAAGGGTGCGAAAATATTTTCGAAGATAGATCTCAGATCAGGATATCACCAGGTGAGAATAAAGGATGAGGACATCAACGAGACCACCTTTAGAATAAGGTACAGTCATTACGATTTCACAGTGGTGTCGTTTGGACTGTCAAACGCACCTGTTGTTTTATGTGCTTGATGAATGGTGTATTCAGGGACTATTTAGACAAGTTTGTGATAGTCTTCCTGGATGACATCTTGGTGTATTCCAAGTCAGAGGAAGAGCATGAAAAACACCTGAGGATGGTGCTGCAAGTGTTGAGAGAACCCCAGTTGTATGTCAAGTTGAGAAAATGCTCATTTTATCAAAGACACATCCATTACTTGGGACATATTATTTCAGAAGAAGGGATCGGTGTGGATCCTAAGAAGGTTGAGGCCATTCGAGAATGGTCAGTGCCAAGGAATGTGACAGAAGTTAGATCCTTTATGGGTCTTGCGAGCTATTATAGAAGGTTTAACATAGGTCTCTCAAAGATAGCTCACCCTATCACTTCCTTGCAAAGGAAGGAGAAAACGTTTCAGTGGACTGAAGAGTGTGAAGAGAGTTTCCAAGGATTAAAGCAACTGTTAACCAACACTCCAATCCTGCAAATTGCCAACCCAAATATGGATTTTTTGGTATGCACAGATGTGTGTAAGGAAGGGTTGGGAGGAGTTCTCAGCTAATATGGATTTGTAATCTGTTATGAGTCCAGAAAATTGAAAAACCATGAAAATAATTATGCCACTCACAATTTGGAGCTGGCAAAAATCGTCCACGCTTTGAGGAAATGGAGACATTACCTCATGGGAAGAAGATTTGAATTTAGAACAAACCACCATGGTCTGAAATATTTGTTTGATCAACTGACTTTAAACGCTAGGCAAAGTAGGTGGCTAGAGTTTCTGTGCGAATACGAATTTGACATCAAGCATATCAAAGGGAAGGAAAACAAGGTGGCCAATGCACTCAGTAGAAAGGTGCATGAATTACATGCTATATCCATTAGCATGTATAGGACTGATATTAAAGATAGAATTTTGGAAGCTAAAAATGCAGATTTGCAGTACAAACATTTGGTAGCAAAGCTACAACAGAGTGAAAGGCCACCAAAAGAGGGAAATTACATCTTGGGAGCTAATGGAATACTTCTGTATAAAAACAAAGTGTATATACCCAATGTCAAGGAATTCAAACATGTGATTCTAAAAGAAATGCATAACGTGACTTTGTTGGACACCCTGGATATCAGAAGACTGTGGAAGTAGTCAAAAGCCATTACTTTTAGCTGGGTTTGAAGAGGGAGATCGCTGAATACATCGCCAGATGTATGGAATGACAGAAAGTTAAGGCTGAGCATAGGCACCCAGTAGGGTTGTTGTAGCCTTTACCCATTCCTGAGTGGAAGTTGGAAGTGGTGACGATGGATTTTATTATACGATTTCCCAGAATGAGCAAGCAACATGATTCGATCATGGTTGTGGTGGAAAAGCTTACAAAAGCTGCCCATTTTATTCCATTGAAAACCACTCACAAGGTAGCAGATGTTGATGACATCTTCTTAAAATAAGTGGCACATTTGCATGGAATTCCTAAAACGATTGTGTCTGATAGGGACCCGAAATTCACCTCGAATTTCTGGAAAGGACTGTTTCAAAGGATTTAGAACGAATCTGAATTTTAGTACAGCGTATCATCTCGAGTCTGATGGATAGACAGAGAGGGAGAATAGAGTAATAGAGGACATGCTGAGAATGTATGTGATGGATAAACCATCAAGATGGGAAGACTACCTGCATTTGGTAGAATTCGCCTACGATAATGGNATGAGCCCATTTGAAGCACTTTATGGAAGAAAGTACAACACTCCAGTGAGCTGGGATAATCCAGCTAACAGAGTAGTAGTTGGGATAGAGTTTCTCAAAGAGATGGAAGACCAAATGATAAGAATTAAACAGAATTTGAAAGCTGCCCATGATAGGCAGAAAAGTTATGCTGATAAGAACAGAACCCAAAGAGAATTCAAAGTGGGTGATCATGTTTTCCTGAAAGTGAAAACTAACAGGAGTTCCCTAAAGCTGGGAAGTTGCTCCAAGTTGGCAACAAGATACTGTGGGCCTTTTGAAATACTGGAAAGGATTGGGCCAGTTGCATACATGCTTGCATTACCTGCCTCTATGATTGTACATAATGTGTTTCATGTTTCATTGCTTAAGAAATATATACCTAATGCTAATCATGTTAACGATTGGAATGTAATTCAGGTGGAACCAGAAGGTGTCCTACAAGTGCATCCTGTGCGCATATTGGACAGGAAAAGCAAAAAACTCTGGAATCGAGCCATAGAGCTTGTAAAGGTCCAGTGGACCTGGTACAGTCCTGAGGATGTGACATGGGAGCATGAAGATGTTATGCGGGTAGAGTACCTGCATCTTTTTGGAAATTTTGAAAAGCTTGCAGACGCAGTATAAAGTTGCACTAAGGACAGTGCAGAAATAATGGGAGGGGAATTGTAATGTCCCCAAGGCCGAGCCCTATTGTAAATCTTGTTTATGAAATGAATTGTAAATATGTTTTATAGGCTGGTGAACCAAGTTTATATAAGCTAGTGGGCTTATGTGATTGTTAGGCCACAGAGCCTAAGTGTTGAAGGCCAAGAGGTTGATTTTGTACCTGTATTTATGCGGAAAAGTAATAAGATATAAAAATCGTCGTGTGCATACCGACCACGATGAATGAGTGACGAGGGACTAGTCTTCCACAAAGTGGGAAAGGGATTAGGGGCTGGAAGGTGGGAAAAGGGACTAAGTGTTGAGCCTAGGGGCTTAAGTCCTTGGAAATAATATTTTAATATTATGCTAACAAGCCATGGGAAATATTGTATTTGTTTTATCCTAAGTTCTTGGAAGGGGAATGTGTGCAAAATGGGAAACATCCAGCCCCAGGGAGACATGTGTCGACTTGGGTGCATGTAGTTAAAACCTGAGAAGTCAGTCGTACTACGGATTCCTCCACCATTCGACCCTCGATTTTCTATGCATGAACCCATTCGATCTCTGGAAGAGACCTCGTGCAATTTTGAAACCGGGGGGGGGATAGTCTGTGTTGCTTTCTGGAAAATGGAGACATCCTCTGTTTGAGCAGATTGAGCCTACGTGTAGAATCTATGTCCCAAAGCCGTAATAGTGATACCATCCTATCATTGTTGTGCCTATTGGAAAGCCTGTGTTTGTTTTCCCCATTGGCTGTTGTGGCCACACAGTGTTGGACTGCATGTGGTTTGTTGGCTAGTTTGTACAACACTCTCCCCAGGTGAGAGAGGTGATTGAAGTTGGAAGAACAAGTTCCTTGCCTGTGAGCGATTATCGCCAGGTGAGAGAGTGCACAGAGGAAGGAGAGAACTCCTGGAAGGAACCTTGTAGCAGCCACAGAGCTCAGAGACTTCTGGTCCGGTCTATTGCTGAAACCCAAGGCAAGGGAGGTTAGCAGCCGAAGGACTATCTAGGTGACACAGAAGGTGTATACTCCTGGGGTGGAATAGGCATGTGGGGAAGGAGAGTCTGTGGGCGATGAGTATGAGTGGTTCCTAGGAGAGACTTCCTTCCTTGTGACTATGTATTTTCCCTGTAAACTCAGCCTAGCCTAGGATTCCTTTCCTTTGGGTGGAGCTTAGTCCCAGCTCGGGGGTGACCTACTGTTGAGCTTGATGAGCAGTGTAGTCTAAGGCTACAAGGTTCATGGAAGGCCTACACCTAGTTGGTGGTACTACCACTATTTCAAAGATAAGTACCAAATGATGTTTTAATTATGTTTCTGCATGTTTGTGTATTTATAATTATCATGTATTCTACTGTGCATATGAATTAATGCTAATGCCATGTTTTAAAATTATGTTAGCAGTAATTATTATGTTTAATATGAGTTTAAATATGTTTAACCTATTTTAAATGCATGCCATATAGATAT
>SNQJ01S0050089.1:71047-82367 GCA_010110895.2 Picea sitchensis | reverse complement strand
TGCATGCTTTCCAGCATTAATGGAGGCCTCATAATTCCTCATTAACTCTGACTTGCCATTCACCTTCAGCTGCTGCTGCTCCCTCTTTGTTGGTCGACTGGGTGGACATGTCGGAACATTTGGGTTGCAAGCAGGTGCGGGAGATTCGTCTGTTGCCACCTCTTGAAAGGAGTAATGAACATTCCTGCATTTATGTTCAGGTGGCGGTTGTGGAACATGCTGGTTGGGTTGACCGCTTGGAAGTGATTGGCATAAAGATAAACCTCCTACTGCTGCCGCCGCTTCAACGGAAGAGTGAACATTACTGCTCTTATCCGTAATCATCTGCCTTTGCCTGCATCTGGCAGATACTTCCATAAACATAAGTAAGGTGAGAGCAGCAACTACAAGAACAGACACATTGGTTTTCATTTTCATGGGCAATGGCATTATCATTTTACTTTTATGTCCTAAATAGGAGATCGGAAGAATGATTGCTTTTATGCCCTAAATAGGAGATCGGAGGAATGATTGGTTGGTTAATGATGATCGATGGTCGATGCCCTAAATATTGGAGATAGTGAATGTTATGGACGAAACGCTATATCTGGCTGATTTGCACTCGCAGATGAACTATTTCATGCATTCATAAAATCCTCTCAGGCAGGCATGGTCTATAAATACACGACGGAGAAGGGGAAGAGCGGAGGCGTATCCGAGTCTTTAAATATCAAATGGTATGTTGTTATAGATTAAGTCTCATACAATCTATGTTGACTGTAAGAATGCTATGTTGTTATAGATTAATTCTCATACAATCTATGCTATTCTTCGATTTAAAGTATTTCTTTAAATATATTAATGCCTTTAGATTTGTGGGTTGTTAATTTATACATTCATTATTGCGATCTAAACTAATATGGTTATGTGTATTTGTATACACGTGTTTATGATCTTTCTCTCTTATATCAATTATCTGTGTAGAAGTAGTGCATGATTTGGTTTCAACTTACAACTCGCTAGTCACTTTAATACGATTGTAGCTACGATAGGTTAAAGTAGGTTATTATTAATTTATCTTGCATTTCATACATGGTATTCATCTACATATTTACATTGATTATCCACTCACCATCCACCCTTATCAACAAACTGGTGTGCAACCGGCCCAAAACCCCTAAAACAATGGAAAATGGTCCAAATTATCGATGGGTCTCCTAACCCAAATGATGTATAGTCTAGTTGGGAATGTGTACTGGGGAGAACCCCTTGCTATATTTGAACCCATCAAAAGAATTTGCGCTAGAAGAAGGGACAACTTTTATGGCTTATATACATGAATTAAACAATAACCGAAATCAGTCTTCAACAAGTAATCCCCCAACCTATCTTGTTTCCTCGAGTCGAGTCTAAAAATAAACTTATATATGAAGAGTCAAAGCCTAATTTTGGAAGTTCCTTTGGTAGTCCTGAAATACATACCGAGACTTGGTTTTGCATACTGTGGGAAGAGCTCCATGAAACCCATAGAATTACACATGCTACACAAAGCTTCTTGGAAAACTACCTATAGCCTATATGCTCCCTAGGAGGAAAGAAACCTGTGTAGAATGTTCCAACATAGATCCTGACCTTTTTGTTAATTCCATAGATGACCTCATTGAAACCACATTAAAAGAAGTTCGAGTACCTTTGATTAGGGTCGCACGTTTCTTTATTGAACCAGAAGAAAAACGTGAAAGAGAACAACCATAAATTACCATAGAACAATTAATGGGAGAAAACATGGTCCACATAGAAGTTATACCTCGATGGAGGGCCGATGGAGCTCTCAATATGGATGGACAACTACATGAAATGCCAAGAAAATTTGATAATCTCCTAAAATTTGACCGAGACAAACTTAGATCCCAAGAATATAAAGGTAAATATTCCTTTATGGTTTTCCCAATCACATAGTCAAGTTACAAATTAATGGTCAAGGTAAATATTCCTAAGCAATAATTAAGATAAAAAATGTCTTGGTAGGATATATCTCTAGTATTGTAGTTATGCGAAGATATTTTTTTCAAGATGGCTATTCTTGGGTGTAGCCTACATGAAAGCAATTGACTTACAATGCCAACAATAATAAAAGACTTAGAACTCAAGATCCTCAATATGGCTCTAAGTGTGTTCAGTTCTTCTTGTTCTAAATTCAGTTTCCTGGAGATATTGAGGTAGGAACACACAAATTGGCTCTTTCGTTCTTGCAATGCTCTATGTTTAGGTGATAGTAAAGTGAAATGATTCATCATTATATGTGCAGTAGTTATTTACTCACTCTAATCAGAATAGGTGAAATTTGACATATGTTTTCTCATTCCCAACTCTCATAATGTATATTTGGAATCATGGAACCAAATGCCTTCTCTATGACCAAGCCAATTAACACAAGGTGATGAAATTGATTTCTATAGTAATGATTAAGATCCAAATTCATCTCATAATTTATCAAATATTAGACTCCAATAATGGTTTTCTAGGTTTATATGTTCTTACAACTAAAAGTAATATGGAATTCCAGATTAATGGTAGGTGTTGTAGTTACTACTAGTTCCACCCTAGAATTAGCATACCCACCATATTAACTAGTCCCAATTTAATTAGAATTTTGCCTTGGTCCAATGTATCACACCCCTCATATTTCACATTTATTAAGAATCATGCATCATGTGGTTACAAAATTCATTAATAGAGAATTTTCATTTATAACCCAAAGATAATTTAGTGTAGCTTATGAGGAATCTAGCCCATTCTAAATCACTGCATGAGTTGATTAAAGTTTCATGGAAGATCAGTCACTGCCAAGCCTTGAGCAACACACATGTGGAATGCGCGTGGCTCTTGAAAACATCCATGACTTGCCAAGAGATCACCTGGTTGTAATCTCTATTGGTGGATAATGTAAGTTGCTCCAATGTCATGTGCACAACCTCCTACAGTCCTTTACAATCATTCATTATACAACCATGTACGACCCATCGTTGAGATTAAAATAAATTGATTGGACAAGGGAAGTGAGATGTTCAATCAAGTTGAAAAAAAATTGAAAAAGGAAAAATGAATTCAACCCATTAAGTACCAAATTCACCAAACCAATGAGAAATTGACTCAGGAAGGAATTAATTTGACTTAGGCCAATGTGAAGTTTCCAAGTAAATGAAAATGACCCAAGGAAAGCTGAATTCTACTGGGACAGAGGGAAAATGACCATAGAGAGTGAAATCATAGGGGTAAGTGCACAAAGTTCATGGCTGAAAAAGTGGTAAGCCATGCAGCAGGAACGTGTTTGCATTCTTAGTAAACCCCGCATGTTCCTAAACCCTTAGGTTTGGAGGTGATTGAACCACCATGAGGCTTTCCATGTAGGTTTAGTGGAAATAATGTGTGCACATTCTTAAGAACACATTCATATTCTTAGGAATGTGTGCGCATTCTTAGGAATGTTCATGCACTCCTATTGATAGAGTTTTTAAAGAGTCCACAAGTGTGAGTCATGGTCATTTTTCATAAACTATGCTTGTGTTTCTATTCTCATTGAGCCCCTTTTCTGGAAGGATGAACCCTTATTCTACGTAGGGACGATGAACCACTAGTTTGGCACTCTTGACCTCCCTATTGTGGAGTTAATAATGTTCCAGTTCTTTCCGCTTCAATCATTAGTGGATCAACTGTCGGAGGAGACTCGACATGGGATTGACTTGTTTCTGGAACAATTTACTATCCAACAAGATATTGCACCATAGGAAGTTCTTCACCACGATGTTGTACACCAGTTGCTTCTCTAATTTCATCCATTTTATAATTATCCACGAAAATCCTCCATCACATGGTCATCCACAATAAGTTCTCTTGATGAGATACTGGATGGATTTCTCTCTAATGAAATATTGCCCTTTTCTTTTAGTGATGGAGGAGAAAAAATGGAGGCATCTATTCTGCTAGAAATTGGATTTCCCTCTTATGAAATCCTATGCTTTGACATACATAACTTTGATTTTTCTCTTTCTTCTTCTATCTTTTCGATTAGTTTCATTTTTCTCGAGGAATTTATTTCTTGAATCCGTCGATTCCCCATGTTTAAAGATAAAAATTGGCTTCCAAACACCCACCACAATTTTGTCTTCTCATTATGTAAGAAGGAACAACCAAGTGGAGATTTTTTTTTATGTATTACAAAAGAGGACACATCTAATAATTCCAATTCCAATTCCAATTTCACCTAGACAAATTTTTCTTCCAATTCCAATTGCACCTAGATAATTTTTCTTCCAATTCCAATTGCACTTGGACAATTTTGTCTTCCAATGTCATGTAGACACAAGAAGATACAAACAACAAATCAATTGGACTTGGACAAAATTTTCTTCCAATTCCAAGAGGACCCAAGAAGATACAAACAACAATTCCAACTACACTTGGACAAATTTGTCTTCCAATTCCAAGAAGACACAACAAGATACAAACAACGATTCCAATTGCACTTGACAAATTTATCTTCCAAATTTTCCTACAATGGTATGGAAATATCTCAAAACTCTCAATGAATCAAACAAGAACACTAAAATAAGAAAAATATGTTTATGTGAGCTATTTTTGTCTGAAGATGTCGCGGATTTCTTGTTGGCCTCGAAAGAGATGTGCAGATAGAGTGTTATTGGCACCAAACAATGCCCATCAGGAACGCGTACCCATATGCATTCCTAGAATGTGTGCGCACTAAAGTCTACACATTCCTCTTGAGCATAAATGACCAACAACTATAGCTCAATAAATTCACAAAAGTATGTGTGTTCTCTTTAAGCAACGGGTAGAGTATTTATTATAGACCAAATATATTTATGAATAAATATGTATAGGGGTATGGGGACAACTAAGTACTAAGGGTTTATGATTGAAAGTGTTTTCAAGGAGAGAGAAATGATCATTGGTTAGAGGACCAAGATGTGGCTAATGTGGGTGCAAGGGTTGTACAAAAGGTATATACAGAGTGCACACAAGACTCAGGTGTAGAGGGGGTTAAGAGTTGAGTATACGCTATGAATACGCTTAGATGGAGCTAGGGGATATATGTCATGGTCTACATCAAGCTCTAGGTCATCGTCTAAATATAGCTCTAGCTCTATGTCATGGTCTAGGTCATGGTCTAGGTCAAGCTCTAGTTCATCGTCTAAATTTATATCTAGCTCTATGTTGGTTTACTTCCTTCTTCTACCCACTGTCTAAGTTTATTGACCCAGGGTTCATGCCTGTCGGGTTTCCAACAAAGCCTCTAAAAGTTTCAGCCCTCCTGGTAAACCAGAAGGCAACAAAACACACATAATGCACTACACAGTCTCACCCGAGATAGATTTAATGGGTGGTTGTAAGACTCATGTGTCTACAGCCTAGGATTGAGTGTGATATAAGAGAGTTGGATATTTACCCATTATTATAATTGGTAAAACCAATATGCAATCGGATCAATCTTCTTTGTTGCTGTAATTTCATCCCTCCATGCAGCCTGTGGAATATTCTCATAAGTTCCTGCCACTTTCTTCTTGAGTCCTTTTATGTGCTCCCTTTCCTCTCGGGTCTCAAATTTATCCTACTCATAGACTATTTCCAGTGTGTCCTATTTCACTGTTTCCTTCTGCAGTTCAACTTAGTCTTTGTGTGCGCGAGACTGTACCTCATTGTTTATGCTAACCTAAAACTTGTGGAGTGCCCTAGTTGACATCCACATCAACACAAGTTGGATTTGGATTAAGTCCTTCAGGGTTGTTTTCCCCACAATATCATCCATTCATAGCATACTAGGTATGATATGGAATGTTTCATTCACGTACGGTAGTGAGCAGACTAGATATCATTCTTCTTCTTCCACTCTTTCGTCTTTCTGAGGTGTTGATGGTTCTAGTCCCCTGCTGTTGCTTGTTGTCTATACTTCCTCGATTTGCTTGAGGAGATGTTGCATGTTTTCCAACTCCTATTGAATCCTACCTCTGTGGTGTGCAACATGGTCAAAATCCTTGGATAGACAATCCTGGACCATTCACTCTATCATCTCTCCATCGTCATTCATGATCGTATATCTGGCGTTGTTCTTTATTCTTTTGACTTCTTGCTTGTGTATCCTATTTGTGTGGATGACCTCTTGTTTGTCCCTAGTTCTTGTGGGTTTGGAATTTTTGTGGCCTCTTGTGTGGGCTCTACCTATTGTTGTTGGTCCTTGTCCGGCTGTGGTCGTTGCTCCTTGGCTGGTTGGCCTTTCGTCTCTCGGTGTTGTTTTTCCTTGGCCTATTCTTCATTTTTTGGGCACTTACATTTTATTTGGCTGGATCTCCCCCTGACCTTCCTCTTCTTCTCTTGTTCTTTCTGGAAATTTCTCAGTAAGGACAAGAGTCTTCCACTCATCATCCCATTCATTGATGACCATGTTGATGTCACCCTCTTTGATATAGTAGTGCATCTATAGCCACTGTTTATCAGGATCCCTCCTCGCCTGTATCCACATTGCATGTTTTGTGGCCTATAAATTAGCGATGTCTTTATACCGTGTGACGACCTCTAGTGTTATTCTCCACATATTGGAGATTTGTCCCTATAGTTCCCTTAGGTATCCTTCAAATATGGCCCAATTTTCATTTTTTATCCTGGCCTCTAGCTTGGCTTTAAGCAACAAATATCTCTCTCCTTGATTCAGTTTGGGTCTGGTGCCGAAAACTACATACCTTGGCTCTTTCCATCCCATGAAGGCTATCAATGCAATTAGCCATGAATAGTGAAACTCTATTCCTAGGTCCTGCACATTCTTGCACTCATCTAGGAATAGTCTTATAACCCTAAATTGCACGATCTATTCATACCTGGCATCATTCCATCTTACTTTCCATTTTTGCCAAGCTATCACTGAAAGCTCTTCTTAAAAAACACTTTTTTTGAAAATGTACGCACCCTGCACCATTACTTCCCACATATGTACGCTTGATGCACCATTCAAGCTCGCGTTCATATTCTAGCTACACCATTACAGCCCGCGTATACCCACAGAAGTTGCAAAAAATAAAAAGTTGCAAGGGAATACATGATTTTGGGTATTTTCCTAACCAATTGACCACCCATAGCCCGTCACCCAACCGAATAACTATCTGTTTGGCATATAAAATAAGGTGTTGGGGTCCCATTCCAAGGAGAATAATGAAATAAGTGAAATTCTACCCATTTCATAATCCCCCCTTGCCCCAAGAATTTGCAGCCACATTGTGAGTTTTGAGCCAAAATTTGTTATTCTAGCATTTTTCCTCCATTACTAGCTTAATCCATTTCCTAAAGAGAGATGAAGAGGAGAAATATACATGGAGTTAGTTGGATATTGGTGAAGAGGATCTCTAGACCAGGTTAGAGGAGCAGTCATCGATCTCATTTTGTAAATGAATTTGTGAGATTAATATAAATAAGTACTTTTTTTGTCCCACCACATGATGTGTTCAATCTTGATATTTGATTTACATTTTGTTACGACATCTAACCTACTATTCAATATATAGAATGCATTCTCGTAGTTTCTTGTTTGTCTTTTGGTGAATGCTGGTCAGCCTTGGGATGATATTTGCAGTCGAGAAGCGACCGAATGCAAAGGGATCGACATTGGACGTAGAGTTCAAGATAAGACTACCAGATCCCTATTCGTTGTACTTTATACATGAATGTGGGGTATTGTCGGGATAGTTGTTAAAAGTTGGAGACTTTACATAGTTATCTCTGCCTAGAATTTAATACCCTAGTGTAGTTCGTAGGGGGGTTTTCCCACCAAAGAAGAATTGGCGACCATACTGGGGAGCCTCTAGGGTTATTTGGGGATTTTTTTGGTGTTTTAATTGGTTTAATTACCTCTTTGAGTTCTCTGTAAATTTTTGTGTCCTTAAGGGATTCTGGCCTTCCATACTAGTACTCCCTGCCTGGTTTGCTTGACTATTAATTTTTCTTTTTAGAGAAATCATAGAGGTGTATCTGGCCTACAGTGGGTCTGCATGCGTACATACGTGCCCTATATTTGGACAACCCATGTACATACGCAGGCTACTGAAGTATCAGTTGTGTGCCTGTGTGAGTAATTTTCTTTTTAAAGAAGAGGTAGTCATCCTCTTCCGTGAATGAAGCCATATTTCTCAGGGGTTTTCTTGATTTATCCCTCATCTCTGTTTCTTGCAGTCTTTGGCCAAGGTCTGACAATAGTTAGCTTTTTCTTTATCAATATTTCTTGTGTTTTCTTGATTAGGGTTTGAGACAAGTTTTGTGAGTTTTTTTTTATTAACTTGTTTAGTATTGTCAGTAACTCTCTACGAGCCACAATAGACTAGAAGTTGGTTTTGGTCTCATCTTTTATTCAATTTTCCCTTTTTACTTGCTTTAAAAGGAAATAAAAGAATTCATTTTTAAGTTTCTTATTTTGGAGCATAAAAAAAAAGAAGTTTACAGTTTCTTGTTCGGTTAAGTATTTAGGTTAGTTGTCTTTACTTGTCAGAAAGAAGAGTGCCTTTTGAATTTATTTACTGAATACTTAGGACGTTAACTAGCTCGTAGTTGAGAAAAAATCAGTTTTGAGTTTTTTCTTTCCAAAGATATTAGAAAGAAAAGTTAGTTAGAAAAGTTGGTTAAAGAGTGTTCAATTTGCAAATCTTTGTTCGTTGAAAAAGAAGTAATTTTTTTTCCAACATTTGTTCTTCTCTTTTGTCTCTTTACAAACACCATCATTTTCATTTCCGTTCCTTTGACTTAAGAAAAACCACTTAAAATTAACGCTGAATTAAAATTAATCAAATTTTTATGTTTGTAGGGTCCATCAACTAGATTAGGCTAGAGCCTTGATTTAGGTTGGAGAGGAAACTCTTCAAGGCTATAAAAAAAACATACGATTCTATGCTAGGGAGTGAAAAAGTCCAGTAATGTAGAAATTATCCAGGACCCCCCTCTAACACAGGGGATAAACACGAGGTCGCATGCATAAATGTAGCAGAAATAACCCCTCCAAAGCCAGACCAATCGTAGCGGAGGAACGCATAGAGAGGACTTATCTTGGGATTGCGTTGATGGCATTTTCCACAGAGCTTCATGGGTATCGAATCCGTTTGAGGTCTTCATTTGTCTTATGTAACACTTTCTTTCAATACCCTTGATAGGTTTTGAGATTGATACCCTGCTCATTGCAGTCCACCCGACTGTCGATTGTACCCGCCTGGTACTTGTTCACAAGATGGAAACTTAGTTGCATTTGATTTTAGTGACTTATAGCGGTGACTGTGGGGCTATGCCGCGGTACCTAGCATAGACATCATGCCATTCTTTCCAGAGTATACCCAGAGGGTTCTTTCGTGTTTGAGTTTCACTTGCACCGGTAAGTTTATCTAGTGTTGGTTGTTGTAGCTGTTCTTCCAACTAGTAATAGTGGTTTGCTTGTTGCATCTCATAGGAACTTTTTCTAGTGCATGTTTTGGTATTCAACATTAGAAATCCTTAGTGTGTCATTGATATCCTCACACAGAGGAATATCGAGAGCTCCATTGGTCACGAAGGCTTTTAGGCTTCCCGTTAGTTAACTTGGAGCCACCACCGCCACCGCGAAGGCGAAGACTTCACCAGGAAGGGGCATTTGAATCGATCGGGGGAAAAGGAAGTTGTACCTGAGCCATCTCTGAGAGGAGAACATTCATTTTCGGAGGGACCAACTATTTCTGACCTTCGAGCAAAAGCTCTCGGTCTGTATAACTCTTTGATCACAGACTTTTCAGCGCCACTTCTAATACAGATTGCCCCGTGTCATGAGTGTAAGGTAATCCTACATGCAGTGATGGAAGAAAATGCTACTAATTCGTCATGGATTCCTCATACTCCCTCGACAACTACCACAACTGAGGTCGTTCTGCCTCCTAACTCACCTTTTCAGGTCCAGGCCCCTATGGTCTCGACTGCCTCTACCTTGGGCAGTTGTTCGATTTAGTCCATGGTAGCGATTACTGCATCGTTTACACAGAGTGCGATGGGCCCTCTGTTTTCATACTGGATGCCCAACTTTGACACGAACTTGGTCCTTTCCTACTCCACCCTACAGACTTTGGGTCTAAGGGTAGGGAGCTCCAACACTCCTCTGAAAGGGTCCATGGGGAGCACCCAATCCCCTTATAATTATTTCCCTTATGACGGGGGTCACATACCTTTGTCTTCTCCCTCGCTCAGCGATGCTCCTCAACAACCCGTTTGGTCGACCATGAACTACAACCTATCCAGAGAAAGTATTCAAGGACCTTCTTCTAGTACCACACCAGTGGGTTCTTTGGCGTTCACTTTGTTCGACGTGTTTGGTAACAATGCATTCTCATCTGCTGTCAACTCGGCCGAGGAAAACCCTCATCTTGGGTCACAACATGTTGCGCAGTGTATTATACCTACACAGGGGGAACACACTTCTCAAGCACCTTGGAATCCGTGGGAGGCATCAGTTTTCTTGTCAAAGATGCCAACCAGAGGCAACCCCTTCCATGGACAATGGAAACCTGGGAAAGCTCAGTACCTATGCCTGTAGGATCGACAGGCGGGAACCCTCCCCATAAACTTTGGAACACAACATTGCGATAATCCCTTTTTAGCCTTCAATGTCCTATTACGGGAGTTAGTTGATGACGTCTTAACCAGCATAACATCCGAATTCTATCCTAGGCCATGGTTTTTACCACAACCCAGGCCAAAAACCTAACTTTTCTTAGCAACTTAGTGTCAACCTGTAATGTCCCCAAGGCCAAGCCCTATTGTAAATTTTTTTTATGAAATGAATTGTAAATATGTTTTATAGGCTGGTGAGCCAAGTTTATATAAGCTAGTGGGCTTGTGTGATTGTTAGGCCGGAAAGCCTAAGTATTGAAGGCCAAGAGCCTGATTTTGTACCTGTATTTATGTGGAACAGTAATAAAATATAAACACCACCGCGTGTAGACCGACCACGATGAATGAGTGATGGGGGACTAAGATTCCATGGAGTGGGCAAGGGATTAGGGCCTGGAAGGTGGGAAAAGGGACTAAGTGTTGAGCCTAGGGGCTTAAGTACTTGGAAATAATATTTTAATATTATTCCAAAAAGCCATGGGAAATATTGTATTTTTTTTATCCTAAGTTCTTGGAAGGGGTGTTGAGTCCATTTTTGTGCTTCCACAAACCATCATTTTTCCTCTTTATTTGTCATTTTTCCTTCACTTTATCCCATATTTCTCATAGAATAGCCTATCCAAGGTATATTTGTCATCTTTTAACTTCAGAATTGAATTTT
>SNQJ01S0050089.1:35126-46826 GCA_010110895.2 Picea sitchensis | reverse complement strand
AGTGAATGACAATAGTTTTTGCCCATAAATAGTTTCATATGGGTTCCTTGTCGTAGTTCCATGACTAGAGGTATTGTACCACCATTCTATGAGGCCAAACTAGTATGCCCATTAGTGTGTTTAATCAAAGGAAAAGTGTCTCAGATAGGTTTATAGGAACTTGTTGACCACTTCAGTTTGACCATCTATTTAGGGTGATATGCAATGCTCATTTTTATCTCAGTACATTGTAGTTTAAACACCTCTTGCAAAAATTTACTAATGAATGTAGGGTCTCAATGCAAGACAATGGAAATGGGCATGCCATATAACTTTAAAATCTAATCAAGGAAGACTTGTAAATTTGAGGAGTATGTAAATGGATGTGGTAAGACACAAAAATGACCATATTTGGAGAGGTGTTGAACTAGCACCACGATCATTGTTTTTTTCCCTTCCTTAGAATCCCGACTATAAAATTGGCAGTAATGTCAAACCATATATGTTCTTGGATTGATAGTGGTTGTAATGCCATTGGTATATTTAATATCTCCCCCCTGTTCCTTTAATATGCATCACAAGTTTCCACAATGTCCTCGATGTAAATTTTATTTCCCATAAAAAAAACAAGTGCTTCTAGATTATTCATATGTTTTATGAAATCCAAAGTGATGTACTATAGGTGATGAATGAAATTCCTCTAAGATTTTTTTTTTAAGGAAGAGTTCTCTACTATAAGAATGCATCCTTTATATCCCAATATGTCTAGTTTCCATCTATACCCCTTAGGAGGGTTGGGATGTTCATAAATCATATGGATGAGTTGAATGATATTGTCATTTGACAACCATTCTTGATAGGATTCCTGAACCCAACTTGGAATAGGTAAATATAAGGTAAAGAGGGATCCATACTCAATTTTTGGAGATAAGGTATCCGTTTCCACATTGTCTATACCCTTCTTATAGACAATGTTATAATGATACCCTGTTAGCTTGAGGACCCTCTAATGTTTCTTTGGTGAGGATAGCCTTTGTTAAAGAAAGTAATTTATATTATGATTGTCAATATTGATATCTTATTGAATCCTTATTGCATCAATACCACCCTAATCAAGGGGGGTGGCCTGTAGTATAATCAATCCCCCACTTGGTGAAGGGTACAACTTTGATGACATGAAACATAGGAGCAGGGTGTGCCCTCATCTTCAGTGAGAAGATCTGACATGGGTTGCAATTCTTAACCGATTCAATGCAATCTTTGATTAACGTCGGCCAATAGTAACCAGCTCGTAGAATCTTTTCGGTTGTTTCGAACCCAGAAAAATGACCACAACATTCTTCAGTGTGGCAGTCGTTAAGCACGAGGTCTGCTACTTCATGGGTGAGACATTGACAAAGGATGCAATCTATACCTCGACGATACAAAGTGTCTTCGAGAATAATATAGTTTTTTTCCTAATAGTGTATATGTCGACGCTCATTACAAGTAGTAGAGACAGGGCACTTCAAATTCTGGAGATAGACTAGTATATATCCATACCAGGGGTCTGAAGATGAAATCAGAAAAAGATCTCATTAATCAGTGATTATTCGGGCGTAACATCACCTGACTCGACCAGAAGTTCTGACATAAGTTCTGCAAAGACAAGTGACTTTTTAGATTTCGCAGACACAAAATCCAAGTCAAATTCCCTGAGGATAACAATCTCTCCACTGAAGTTTCCATTGATTACACGTCGTGTCAACACATATTGGAATGGATTCACAACGGGAATGGCGGTAATCTTGAAAAACAGGATATAGTGACGGAACCGTTGGACAACATGAACTATTGCCAACGCAAGTTTCTCAGAATGGGAGTAGTTGAGTTCTTGTCCAAATAGGCCTCAACTCAGGTAGTAAATCACGTGCTCTTCAAGAAAATCGTCGTCTTAAACCAAGACCATGTCGATAGTAAAATTTATAGTGGCCAAGTACATAAGAAATATTTATTATAATTGGGTGGTCGAAGTAGGGGGGGAAGACGTGAGGGCGTGTTTCAACGATTTGAAATATCACTGAGTGGCTTCGTCCCAATGGAAAGTAACATCCTTCTTTAGTAAACGCATGAACTCTTTTTTGATCTTGGCATAGTTTGCGATGAAATGTCGTAAAAAGTTTTCTTTTCCCTGTAAACTTTGAAGCTGAGGGACTGTGCACAGAGGAGGCAACTGAACTATCAGCTCAACCTTTAGAGGATCGACCATGATCCCTATTGTCTAAACTATGAAACCTAGCATATGACCCGATGTCATGAAAAAAATGCATTTGTTTGGATTCAAACGAATCTGATAGTAGCGACATCGCTCAAAGATAAGTTAGAGGTGTGTGGGATGATCATCTCTCTTACAAGATCGTGATGCTAAATCATCAAGATAAGCCTCAACTAGGTGTTTGAGATCATGGAAAGGAAAAGACATCGCCCGCTGAAAAGTGGCTCGAGCATTCATCAGACAAAAAAGCATCTTCCAATAAGCAAATGTGCCCCACGGATAGATAAAAGTTATTTTATGCTGGTCCTCGGGTTTTATATGCATGTGATTGTATCCCAAGAAACCATCCATGAAAGAAAATACCTCACAGCCTGGGCATTCATCGACAATCTGGTCAATAAATGGGGTGGGGAAATTATCCTTTGGGTAGGCCTTGTTCAAATCGCAGAAGTCTATACTACGCGAATCATACCCTTTTTTTTTTTAACTAGAATGGTATTCGACACCCATTGAGTGAATTGGATGGGGTAGATAAAACCAGCTTTGAGTATTTTCTCTACTTTAGCCTTAATAACTGCTTCTTTCTAAGAGTTAACTAGACAAATCTTATGTTGAACCGGCTTGGCATTAGGGTAAGTTGTAATCTCTTGTTCGACAATTCTTGGATCAATGCGTGAAATTTCTTCGTAAGATTAGGAAAAAATGTCATAGAATTGTTTAAATAAAACTGTATAGATCTAAATTTCCTTAGGGTAACAATCTACTCTGAGGAAGACATTGTCCACAATGCCAAGGTTTCTATAGATATCAATAGGTATCGTCTTAGAGATGGTTCCCATATTACCCTTGGGATAAACTGCATGCGTAGCCAGGGGATTGATAGGAAAAGAGATATATCCAGTCATAGTCAACACAAAATCTTCTGCCTGTATTGTTCCTAACTCTGGGAGGAAATCCGATCTGTGATGGAGATCATCCCAGGGTCTGTTCGGACCAGTCAATGCCTGTAAAATCACCTCCTTAGAGGGAAAGACCAAGTCTAAGGAATCGATAGTGGCAAGGGAACCTTGAGCCCAAGCAGGCCCGAGAACTGGATGTAAATCCTATGCAAGAGTCGGATCAAGGTCAGCGGAAGCTTGCAGGACTATAGAGTATGCAAATTATGCTACGAATAAGGGCATGGACATGCCATGGTGCCCTTTCCCTTCCATCATGGTTTATGGGGAAGAAATAATCCACGGATCGTTAAAGTAAGTCATGCACAATGACGACACTAAAAAATATTTCAACCTTAGGCTGGTCGGGGACAACCAATACCATTTTGGCATTTTTCGAAGGAGGCGGGTAATTGAAAGTACCCATGAGAGGTGGGAATAGACCAACCCCCACATTGACGATGTTGGGTTGTGGATTATCAATCATTGGGACCATCGATGCCCCTGTTGAAGGGTCAAGTATGGAGAAGGACAACTGATCAATGTTCATGATTCGTACCTCATGTGGCGACAACAAGAACCGAAAAACTGTGGAAAACACTATATGCATGGAATATGTCCAACTCGTTCCTAACATGAGGTTGTAGTCGAGAGATGCATTGACCAATTCAAATTCGACGCACACGATCTTCCCTCCTAACTACACGAGGAAAGAAGGAATGATTCGATGTGGTCTGAAAGAACAATCATCGAAAGTCATAAGAAGAGTAGGTTAAAGAGACAAAAAAGGTTGGCCAATGGCCTTCCAACATGCCAACGACATCACACATGTTAAAGCACCCTCATCAACTATTGTACGAAAAATATTTTGGGTAGATGATTTCGTGGGGTGAGCCACTGCTATCTGAAATGTGACATGGTATGGGAGGTGGGGTTTCAAGTCGGTTGTATCAAGTGTGATAGTTCCTAGATTACATGTCTCGATGGATCCTAAGGCGCCTAGTAGAGACTTTCTCTACGAAGGGTAGCTCTGGAGGACCTCCAATGCTGACATCGCGCAAGATGTTTGTGACAAATCTTCCACCAGAGAGTAGTTTTGGGAGGCCCTCATGTTTGGATTATGTGAAGCTTTCTTGAACGCACCTTTCGGTATGCATGTCATTGTTTCACCCATCGTTCTCCGATCTGGAGAGGAACAAATGAGTTTTCAAATTTTCTACTCTTTTCGATAGTACTTGGCATTCCATAATCATCTGCCCTGGTAGCTATGTGAGCTTCACCTTTCAACATATAGATATTCGAGGTCGAGGGATTACTATGTGATGAAGGGTGTCCCTGACTGCCCCCATCTGCATTTGCAAAGGCTTGAGTTAAATTCTCCCCATGAGGAAATGGATTTGTTAACACTGCAGGCTGTTGTTGTGCCAATAACTTTTGGGCCTCTATGAGTCGAGGACACAGGTGAGTCAGGTGGTATTCCGCACAAAGGTTGCATGACTACTTCAACTTCTTTCTCTCTTTGTTTCCCCCACAAACATTATTGGTCAGTTTCTTATCCCCCTTACCCTTCGTTCACTATTTTTTCTTCCCTTTAGCCTGCTAGTTGGCCTTTTTGTTCATCGATTGCATGTTCTGTATGTCTGACGTCTGAGCAGGGGGAGAAGCCAAAGTAGGGGTTGGGCTAGACACTGTCTCCTATATCGACAATTGTTGAAATTTGTTTGACAGTGGATCACTGGGCTTTGTTTGTGTTGAACCAAGAATGTCGTTAGCATGTGGTCCAGATTTGTGTCTGGTCTTATCAAGAATAAACCGTCGTGCATCTGGAAAAACTTCATAAAGAAAACCAAACTGGGAGTAAATCAACTCTATTTTTTGAGCTCTCATTATCCCTTCTTCCTATGAAAATACCCCCGATGTTGCTACGTCTTTGGATAGATGGGGTACCAAATAATTAAGGAACCATTCTAGCAGGAATGCTGGTGGAATTGGTACTTTAATCAAGCTCTTTCAACATCGCCATTCTCGGATCTGATTAGAGATATGATCAACCTTTGTCTGCTCAAAGTTGGCCAACAATTATGTGTTGGCATCGTATCTCACAGGTAATTGAAAATGGTTTAATAAAACCATTGCCAATTCACGAAAAGGGGAGTATCTTGAGCGGTCGAGCTCGATGTACCATTTCATGACACTCCTCATAAGAGTGCATTGAAATAGACACAATTGGATGGAGTCATCCCTCAAATAATTGGATGAGCACCATAGGTTAAAAGTGGTCACATGGTCTCCTAGTTCTTCTTTAGGCTTACCTTCGAACTTTAGAACGTCCGATGGAAACTTGGTCAGCATAGCAGGCCAACATGGATTGTGATAGATTTGGTCATTCAATAATCTTGACAAGTATGGAAAATGCAAAGTTTCTAGAAACAATAGCTTAGGTTGTTGAGTATGTACGGGAGGATAGGAGCCTGGGATTTGGTTTTGTAACACCTCTTTCAGTTAATTGTAATCTTTTAACGCTCTGATACCATACTGTAATGCCCCCTTTTGATCAGTCGGGCAGGCGCTACTTCGTGGAATAACAATCTCATACTCAATTATATATATATATATATATATATGGCATGCATTTAAAATAGGTTAAACACATTTAAACTCAGATTAAACATAATAATTACTGCTAACATAATTTTAAAACATGGCATTAGCATTAATTCATATGCATAGCAGAATACATGATAATTATAAATACACAAACATGAAGAAACATAATTAAAACATCATTTGGTACTTATCTTTGAAATAATGGTAGTACCACCAACCAGGTGCAGGCCTGCCATGAACCTTGCAGCCTTAGACTGTGCTTCTCATCAAGCTCAGTAGTAGGTCACCCCGGAGCTAGGACTAAGCTCCACCCCAAGGCAAGGAATCCTAGGCTAGGCTACGTTTACAGGGAAAACACATAGTCACAAGGAAGGAATTCTCTCCCAGGAACCACTCATACTCACCGCCCACAGACTCTTCTTCCCCACATGCCTGTTCCACCCCAGGAGTATACACCTTCTCTGTCACCTAGACAGTCCTTCGACTGCTAACCTCTCTTGCCTTGGGTTTCAGCAATAGACTGGACCGGAAGTCTCCGAGCAATGTGGCAGCTACAAGGTTCCTTCCAGGAGTTCTCTCCTTCCTCTATGCACTCTCTCACCTGGCGAGAATTGCTCACAGGCCAAGCAACCTATTCTTTCAACTTCAATCACCTCTCTCACCTAGAGAGACTATTGTACAAACTGGCCAACAAGCCACATGCAGTCCAGCACTGCGTGGCCACAACAGCCAATGGGGAAAACAGAGACGGTCTTTCCAATAGGCTCAACAATGATAGGATGGTCTCACGGTTACGACTTTGGTACATAGGATCAACAATAATAGGATGGTCTCACGGTTACGGTTACGGCTTTGGGACACAACATAGACTATCTCCGAAATCACAGGCTATCCCCCCCCAGTTTCAAAATTGCACGAGGTCTCTTGCAGAGATCGGATGGGTTCACGCACAGACAATCGAGGGTCAAATGATGGAGGAATCCCCAGTATGGATGACTTCTCGGGTTTGAAATACATGCGCCCAAGTCGACACCTGTCTCCCTGGGGCTGGATGTTTCCCATTTTGCACACATTCCCCTTCCAGGAACTTAGGATAAAACAAATACAATATTTCCCATGGCTTTTTGGAATAATATTAAAATATTATTTCTAGGGACTTAAGCCCCTAGGCTCAACACTTAGTCCATTTTCCCACCTTCCAGCCCCTAATCCCTTTCCCACTCTGTGAATATTTAGTCCCCCATCACTCATTCATCATGGTTGGTCTGCATGGGACGATGTTTATATTTTATTACTGTTCCACATAAATACAGGTACAAAATCAGGCTCTTGGCCTTCAACACTTAGGCTCTCTAGGCTAACAATCACATAAGCCCACTAGCTTATATAAACTTGGGTCACTAGCCTATAAAACATATTTACAATTCATTTCATAAACAATATTTACAATAGGGCTCGGCCTTGGGGACATTACAATCCCCCTCTCGTTATTTCTACACTGTCCTTAGTGCAACTTTACAATGCATCTGCAAGCTTTTCAAAATTTCCAAAAAGATGCAGGTACTCTGCCCACATAACATCTTCATGCTCCCATGTTGTGTCCTCGGGACGATACCAGGTCCACTGGACCTTCACAAGCTCTATGGATCGATTCTGGAGCTGTTTTCTTTTCCTGTCCAATATGCGCACAGGATGCACTTGCAGGACACCTTTTGGTTCCACCTGAATTACATTCCAATCGATAACATGATTAGCATCAGGTATATATTTCTTAAGCAGTGAAACATGAAACACATTATGTACAGTCATAGAGGCAGGTAATGCAAGCATGTATGCAACTGGCCCAATCGTTTCCAGGATTTCAAAAGGCCCACAGTATCTTACTGCCAACTTGGCACAACTTCCCAGCTTTAGGGAACTCCTGTTAGTTTTTACTTTCAGGAAAACATGATCACCCACTTTGAATTCTCTTTGGGTTTTGTTCTTATCAGCATAAATTTTCTGCCTATCCTGGGCAGCTTTCAAATTCTGTTTAATTCTTATCATTTGTTCTTCCATCTCTTTGAGAAACTCTGGCCCAAATACTACTCTGTCTGCTGGATTATCCCAGCTCACTGGAGTGTTGCACTTTCTTCCATAAAGTGCTTCAAATGGGCTCATCTTCAACGATGCATGATACCCATTATTGTAGGTGAATTCTACCAAATGCAGGTAGTCTTCCCATCTTGATGGTTTATCCATCACATACATTCTCAGCATGTCATCTATTACTCTGTTCTCCCTCTCTGTCTGTCCATTAGACTCGGTATGATACGTTGTACTAAAATTCAGATTCGTTAAATTCAGATTCATTCTGAATCCTTTGAACAATCCTTTCCAGAAATTCGAGGTGAATATCGGGTCCCTATCAGACACAATCATTTTAGGAATTCTGTGCAAGCGTGCCACTTCTTTTAAGAATATGTCAGCAACATCTGCTACCTTGTGAGTGGTTTTCAATGGAACAAAATAGGCAGCTTTTGTAAGCTTGTCCACCATAACCATGATCGAATCATGTTTCTTGCTCATTCTGGCCACTCCTATAATAAAATCCATCATCACCACTTCCAACTTCCACTCAGGCATGGGTAAAGGCTGCAACAACCCTGCTAGGTGCCTATGCTCAGCCTTAACTTTCTAACATTCCATACATATGGCGATGTATTCAGCGATCTCCCTCTTCAAACCCAGCTAAAAGTAATGGCTTTTGACTGCTGCCACAGTCTTCTGATATCCAGGGTGTCCAACATAAGTCACGTTATGCATTTCTTTTAGAATCACAAGTTTCAATTCCTGGACATTTGGTATATACACTTTGATTTTATACAGAAGTATTCCATCATCTCCCAAGATGTAATTTACCTCTTTTGGTGGCCTTTCACTCCGTTGTAGCTTTGCTACCAAATCTTTGTACTGTAAATCTGCATTTGTAGATTCCAAAATTCTATCTTTATTATCAGCCCTGTACATGCTAATGGCTATAACATGTAATTCATGCACCTTTATACTAAGTTCATTGGCCACCTTGTTTTCCTTCCCTTTGATATGCTTAATATCAAAGTCGTATTCGCACAGAAACTCCATCCACCAACTTTGCCTAGCGTTTAAAGTCAGTTGATCAAACAAATATTTCATACCATGGTGGTCTGTTCTAAATTCAAATCTTCTTCCCATGAGGTAATGTCTCCATTTCCTCAGAGCGTGGATGATTGTTTCTATCTCCAAATCGTGAGTGGCATAATTATTTTCATGGTTTTTCAATTTTTTGGACTCATAACAGATTACAAATCCATCTTAGCTGAGAATGCCTCCCAACCCTTCCTTACACGCATCTGTGCACACCACAAAATCCATATTTGGATTGGCAATTCTCAGTATTGGAGCGCTGGTTAACAGTTTCTTCAATCGCTGGAAACTCTCTTCACACTCTTCAGCCCACTGAAATGTTTTCTCCTTCCTTTGCAAGGAAGTGATACGGTGAGCTATCTTTGAGAAACCTACGTTAAACCTTCTTTAGTAGCTCGCCAGACCCATATAGGATCTAAATTCTGTCACATTCCTTGGCACTGACCATTCTTGGATGGCCTCAACCTTCTTAGGATCCACAGCGATCCCTTCTTCTGAAATAATATGTCCCAAGTAATGGATCTGTCTTTGATAAAATGAGCATTTTCTCAACTTGGCATACAGTTGGTGTTCTCTCAACACTTACAGCACCATCCTCAGGTGTTTTTCATGCTCTTCCTCTCACTTGGAATACAACAAGATGTCATCCAGGAAGACTATCACAAACTTGTCTAAATAGTCCCTGAATACACCATTCATCAAGCACATAAAAACAACAGGTGTGTTTGACAGTCCAAACGGCACCACTGTGAACTCGTAATAAATTTACCTTGTTCTAAGGGCGGTTTTGCTTATGTCCTCATCCTTTATTCTCACCTGGTGATATCCTGATTTGAGATCTATCTTTGAAAATATTTTTGCACCCTTAAACTAATTGAAAAGATCATCGATCCTCGACAGAGGATACTTGTTCTTGATAGTTACCTTGTTCAAATGTCGAAAATCAATGGACAACCTCAACATCCCATCCTTCTTCTTCACGAAAAGGACTCGGGCACCCCAAGGTGACACGCTGGGGTGAATGTACCGCTTCTTCATAAGCTCTTCGAGCTCTAATTGCAACTCTTTCAGCTCTGGCGTACTCATTCTATAAGGAGCTTTCGACACTGGAGCTGCTCCAGGCATCAAATTTATAGAAAAATCGATGTCTCTCTTCGGAGGTAGTCCAGGTACCTCCTAAAATACATCCTTGAATTCTGTGAGTACCATATGGTCTCCAATTCTTGAGACTTAACCTATGGATGCTTCCTCCATAAGGGCTGCAAATAATTGATAGCCTTTCCTGTAACACTTTTTCAGCTACATGGCTAAGATTTCTCTAACAGCCATAGCTCTAGGAATTCCATGGACTGTTTTCCAATTTCCCTCCTCATCCAGGGTGGTAAAACTCTTGTTATGATAGTCCAGGAGGGCATGGTGCTGGTCCAACTAGTCCATCCCAATTAAGCAGTCATAAGAGCCTAAAGGAAAAACATTCAATTCAACCTTCGTGCTCAATCCATTCATGTCTATCAAACATGATTTAACCAATTCAGTGACCTTCCTCATGGTTCCTGTAGCCAACTACACTAACCAAGACCTTTCATGTTTGCTTCTTGATAAATGCAAACTTTCCACCACCCTAGTATCTACATAACTATGACTATCCCCGAAATCAAATAAAATAATAAATGGTCGGTTGTTGATCATACCTTCCACTTCAATCATGTGTGATTGAAATTCAGCTTCTTGTTGTCTAGGCCTGCGTAGATCCTTGTCATTCTATTGCTCATATCCTCCACTATTTCAACTTGCTGAACATAGTGGATGGTTCTCTCTTTATCTTTTCTGTGGCAGTAGTCTCGGTACCTATGGTTTCCTTTACATCCCCAACACTCCATAGGTGGCGGTCTCGACATTTGTTCACCCACTCCAGCCTTCCTGGGCTCTCTAAAGGATGGTTGTCCCTGAGGACTATTTCTTAAAAAGGGAGGTTTGTTTCCCTTCTGCCTATGTTCCTTCTTAAACTTCCTTTAGTCATCCCAAGTCTTTTGAAAAGGAGGCTTTTCTCATTGTTGTTCATATAAGCATTTATCCCTTCTTATTCTTTCCTCCATAGTCTTAGGATCAACATATTGAATCTTGTCACCAATGGTGGGTGGGAGTCCACTCAGATACCTCTGAATCTTGACAGCCTCATCTTTGATGAATGGAACATACTTCAGTAGTTCCAAGAAACTTCGTTCGTATTCATCAATGGTCATGCTGCCTAGCTTGAGTTTGAAGAACTCCTTCATCTTTTTGTCATAGTATCTTTTAGTCAGGTATTTCTTCCCGAAATATCCCTTGAACTCCTTCCAAGTGATATATTTCTCTCTGATGTGCTGCACCTACACAAACTGATCCCACCACATGTATTATTTTCCCTTTAGTTGATAAATGGTATTTTTTTTAATTTTAAAATTAAAGGTTATATATTTTAAATTTCTAATGAAAGTGAGTTTCTTTTCTATTGAAAGCATTGTTATGACATCTAAAAGAACAAGAAAAACAATATGAAAGATAATATGCCAAGTCTTAACTAAATTATTTATGAATTAAGGAAAAGGTCACTATGTAAAAGAACCAAAAATATTAAAAATATTATTATATCTAAATTTAAGGAGGGAAAAGCATCTCTCTATTTTGAGTGTCTCAAAGAAAAAATTTGACATTGATAAAATAAGAGCAAGCTGTCACAAGATCCATAGTGAAACATGGTATTGGAAAACTTCCAAAATG
>SNQJ01S0050088.1:46837-61130 GCA_010110895.2 Picea sitchensis | reverse complement strand
CATGTCGACCACTGTGTCGTGTTTCCCTCTCTGCCACCTGTGTTCCACTTAACCGCGCAACGGGGCCGTTTCTCATTGGCTGTTCTCTGACCCTGTTGGGATTTATTCCTGTTAGCCATTTTCTAACCTTGTAGGGATTCGTCCCCATTGGTCGAACGCTAGCCCTGTCGGGATTCAGCGGTTGCCAAGTCAAACGACTCGACCTCACTGTAGTGCCGAAGCGCGAAATATGAAAGAGGCACTTCGTTATTCGGATTGTGATCATGACCCGCGACCACATGGGAGCGGGGAGAGAGAAAGAGCCAGCTTACGCTGGTCCTCCATGGAGGTTTAGGATTTCTAATTCGGCAGAAGACCAGAAAAATCCGATTTAGGTAGTGGGTATGTGACACCTATCAACAACTATCGTATCAATATATATTGTATTGATGGCATGCCCTGCCAACACCTCTATTATTGATCCCATGCTTGTCAATAACACACCTTATCTATCTTCTATTGTTGACGGTGTCTTTTTCCTACTTGCTCAATAAACACAACTCGATTTTCTCTGCAAGTAGCACTAATTTCATGCTCAACAAATGTGCATTATCTTATATTTGATCACTAAGCCAATGCATTTTACTAAGCTCAATCTTCTTATGCTCGATGATTCACCCCTTAGCCAATTTCACCAATGTCCCTAATCCTCTTGCTTGAGGATTCTCTCCTTACTTGACAAACTTCTTCCTTTGCTTGACAAGTTTCTTTTTTCCTGGATAAAACACTCAACAAAATTGTCATTCATTGAATTTCACTCGTTGTCCTTATTTGCTATCCAAATTTCAAATCAAATGAGAAAAAAAATACATCAATTAGATTCCTCAAATGAAAAAAGGATGATAGAGGTAAAATCTATAATGTCAATTATATATAGTGTCAATTATATACCTCATATATGTATGATTTTTAATGAAGAAATATGAAATATAAGATATGTGTATATGTGTTTCTTACATAGTCAATTTATACATAAAACATTCTAAAAAAAAATCCTTCGAAAACTATTTTTAATATTGAAATGTTTATATTTTCATAATCAATTTATGCATAGAACATTAAAAAAAATATTAAAAAACTATATTAATTTGTGGATGATATATACTTACTTTGAATTTATGGCTATGCCAATATTCACCTATTTCTTTCTATCTCAATTGTAAATGTAAAGGTTTTACGACAAGGACAATGCCACCGCTAAAAAAATTTGTGGATGATATATACTTACTTTGAATTTATGGCTATGTCAATATTCACCTATTTCTTTCTATCTTAATTGTAAATGTAAAGGTCTTAGGACAAGGACAAGGCCACCACTAAAAAAATATTAGGTGTATTGTTCATATATAGATAGCAAAAGTTTTTAATAGAATTGAAGTTTTTAGTAGGATTGAAAGGACAAGGTAACATTAAAAAATATTAAGGTTAGTTAGTTTTTTTAATTTAATTATTTAAATAATGTCAAACATAAATTGTAAATTTATTTAAAATTAAGATTTATTTAAATTTATTTTGAAAAATATATTATTAATAATTTTCATAATTATCTTACTAAATTTATTGAACATTCACATAATTTTAAATATCTCATTTATTTTAATCATACTAAAATCTTAGCATTTTTTTCACTATTCCTCATAAATTATTAAAAAAACTCAAAAAATTGAAAAACATAGTAAAAAATTAACCAATAAAATGGTTACAAACTCAACCACTATTAAAAAAAAAAGAAGAAGAAGAGAGTCCACCATCCATTTTATCCTCCTATCATATTCCTCTTCATTTCATCCCTTTTAACCCCTTTTCATTATTCTTTATATCTCATTTAAACTCACTAAAACAACATTTTTCATAATTCAATAATAAACTAATCATTTTTCTAATATTTTTATTTCATTTTTATTTTTATTTATTTATTTTGGTAATTTAATTTCATAAGTGATTTCAGATATTATTTATATTTATACAATCATAATATACTTTGTTAATCGTTTCAATGGTAGGAAGTTCCTTGTTAAGATATTTTGTAAGTGAAGTCATCCGTTCGAAACCTCTGGGAACACCTCAAATCCAACCATGTTAAAAGTTTGTGTCCGTTCATTTACAATACCACTTATACCTTAATAGGTTCTGACTTTTTAATCCATATTTTAGTTCCGACTTTTTAATCCATTTTTTATGGTCCCTATTTATTTATATATATTATTATTCATATTAAATTTTTTTCTCCAATATTCTATTTTAGTCTTCTATATTTTCAATTATTTGTTCTAATAATTGATTAATTCCATGGTATCTTGTCTTTATTTAGTGATTATTTCACTCAATCTCCTTATATAATTTATCATTTTTCTTAAAGACTAATTCTTTTTAAATTTGTTTATTTATTTCATAAGCTTAATCTTTTCTATTTTTCATAAGTTTTATTTGTATCTAAATGATGGGTAGAGTATCCACTTGAAATACTAAGACATTTTTAAACTTTAATACAATACATATCCATACAATTTACCATAATTAAGGTTTATTGTGAAAATATACATATTCAAATTTTAAGTTCCTCTATGTAGCAAAAAAAACTAGATATTTATACAATGACCAACCAAACAATGAATTGGACCTAATTGCCTAGTAGTTCACATAGGCACATGATTAAATGGTTTACATTTTTGCTTGATTTTAAATAGAAGAACACATTTTCCTCTCTTTTTATAAACATATTTCAACCTTGGTCAAAGGGATAAACTACAATCGAAGCTCCTATAGAGTTACATATCCATGTATATTGCAATATGTAACATCACCATTGGATGTATGGGTAAGGTCCATTTCTGGATGAGAGTGATCTAAACCATGTGATTGATTCATTTGTTTTGAAGTGTCATATATTTGAATAATATACGTCATAAAGTTGGGTTCAGTTTGCATAAACACAGTCGAGTGTTTATTACTTGTCGTAGAAGGGGAAATCGGGGCCTTAGTCAATACACCACATTCAAGTTGAACAATTGTCTATTTTAACAATGCTTTGGGATAGATTTGGTGTATTTCTCCTTTCTCCTTGATAAAATCTTAGCATTGGGACAACCATCTTTCAAATGGATGGTTTCTGGGAAATCCTTTATTTGAACATTACATTCTTATAATCTATTTCTTCAAGTAATGAGAATATTCCCACTCTAGGAGGAACTTATTTCGTATAGACCCTATCTTAAGTTGAGATTGATGCAAGAGCAAGCACAAGTAGCAATGCCCATAATTCAATAATAAACTAATCATTTTTCTGATATTTTTATTTATTTTATTTTTCGTAATTTAATTTCATAAGTCAACATTTTCCATAATTCAATAATAAACTAATCATTTTTCTGATATCTTTATTTCATTTTAATTTTATTTATTTTTACTTTTCATAATTTAATTTTATAAGTCAATCTTTTCCATAATTCAATAATAAACTAATCATTTTTCTGATATCTTTATTTCATTTTAATTTTATTTATTTTTACTTTTAGTAATTTAATTTTATAAGTCATTTTAAATATTATCTATATTTATACAATCTTAATATACTTTGTTAATAGTGGTGTAGAACACTTGGTGAGGGAGTGCTTTGTTAAGACACTTTGTAAGTGAAATAATTGGTTCTAAACTTCTGGAGACACCTCAAATCCAACCATATTAAAGACTGGTGCAGTCCAAACATTTCATTTGCAAGACTTTTTAATCCATTTTGAAAAAATATACTTGTGTAATCACTTCCACTTTTATATGTTATGCCTTTCATTTGCAATGCCAATTATACCTTAATATTTTATCATTAATGTGGTTCTAAATTTTTAATCAATTTTGGTTATGACTTTTTGATCATTTTTTATAGTCCCTATTTATTTATATATATTATTATTCATATTATTTTATTTTTTCCAATATTCTGTTTTAGTCTTCCATATTTTCAATTATTTGTTCTAATACTCCATTAATTCCATGGTATCTTGTCTTTATTTAGTGATTATTTGACTCAATCTCCTTATATAATTTATCATTTTTCTTAACCACTAATTCTTTCATAAGCTTAATCTTTTCTATTTGTCATAAGTTTTATTTGTATCTTGGATGATGGGTAGAGTATTCACTTGAAACACTAAGACATTTTAAAACTTTAATACAATACATATCCATACAATTTACCATAATTAAGGTTTATTGTGAAAATATACATATTCAAATCTTAAGTTTCTCTATGTAACAAAAAAAACTAGATATTTATACAATGACCAACCAAACAATGAATTAGACCTAACTTCCTAGTAGTTGGCATAGTCACATGATTAAATGGTTTACATGTTTACTTGATTATAAATAGAAGAACACCTTTTCCTCTCTTTTTTATAAACATATTTCAACTTTGCCAAAGGAACAAACTACAATGGAAGCTCCTATAGAGTTACCTATCCATGTATATTGCAATATGTAACATCGCCATTGGATGTATGGGTAAGGTCCATTTATGGATCAAAGTGATCTAAACCAAGTACCTATCTATCTATATTGCAATATGTAACATCACAATTGGATGTATGGGTAAGGTCCATTTATGGATCGGAGTGATTTAAACCATGTGATTGATTCATTTGTTTTGAAGTGTCGTATATTTGAATATTATACGTCATAAAGTTGGGTTCAGTTTACATAATCAAAGTCGAGTGTTTATTACTTGCCATAGAAGGGGAAATCGGGGCCTTAGTCAATACACCACATTCAAGTTGAACAATTGTCTATTTTAATAATGCTTTAGGATAGATTTGGTGGATTTCTCCTTTCTCCTTGGTAAAATCTTAGCCTTAAGACAACCATCTTTCAAATGGATGGTTTCTAGGAAAATCCTTCATTTAAACATTACATTCTTATAATCCCTTTCATGAAGTAATGAGAATATTTCCACTCTAGGAGGAACTTATCTAGTATAGACCTTAGCTTAAGTTGAGATTGACGCAAGCACAAGCACAAACACAAGCACAAGTAGCAATGCACCTTTGGACCTAGATCATATCAATGTTCAAAATTTTTCCCAAGGCATTTCCAATGAGTTCTAGCATCGACGAAACCCACAAAAAAGAAGAAAATTCAGTGCGTACACCCACACAAGGGTGATGGTAATGGATATGGTAGGATTGAAATCTAGAAACCAAGGGATAATGAAGAGGACAAATCAACCCAAAAACCAAGGGCCCTCCTCCAAGGCCTTAAGGTGATCACTAAGGTCATCAAAATAAACAATATATAAACCTTTATAACAAAGATGCACTGAAAATGCAACGGTCCATGTGGAGTTAATTCATTTAGCTGAGCAATCTTTGAAGGCCATAATCCATTAAAACAAAAAAAGGCTACAATATTGGTAACTATGAAGGCCCTAATTAAGCTCTGGCCCATGCATATGTAAAATGAGATTGACTTCCAATTTGTCCACAACAAATGCTCTCGAGGAAGACACTTAAGGGGGGGGGGGAGGATTATTTTGAACAATTTTTACAAAGGAATGAGGTGCTAACAAAGAGGGCATGTTGCAACCTAGAATCCCATTACAAATACATATCAACAAATACAGGATATAGTTTTTTTTAATACCAAACCCTCCTATCTAAGCAATCATCATCAAATTTCCCACCATTACAAAAAAAAACATTGTTATTGTTTAACAATAATCATGTTCTTAATCTATAACTTCCATATTAAAATTGCAATAGAATCCCTTAAATATACTAACAAAGCAAGACATCTCACTATTAGCAACCTTACAAATATAAAAAAAACCATTGTTATTTCAAAACTATAAGAAGAGGTTTCATCAAAGTATTAATAAATAGACCTTGGCATTGCTAACATTATCAAGGGACAAAAACTGAAAAGGGATACCAAAACATGCCAACGAAAAAGCAAACCTTGATGCCTTAAAAAAGGAAACAGAGGAGAAGATAAAAATCTCAATTAGCCATTCATAAGCATAACAAAGCTTTGAGAATGTGTTGATAAAGGAATGACAAAGATGATCCTCTCTAATGTATCTATAATGTTGTAGTTACAATTATAATGCTCTAAATGACATAAGAATATAGTATATATTCATCATATGCTAAAATAAGAATTGTCAATATTTTCCTATTTCAATTGAATAACGTGTTTTGAGTGAATATTTTATTCATTATTAAGGAAATTTTTTAAAAGTAATATATTTAAATTGCTTTGATGATGAGTAGAATGTTCATTCAAAATACATTGATTGAAAATACTTCATGCAATAATAAACCAAAAAAATACAACAATATATCTAGTTACAAAAATATTCATATTAAAAAAAAAATAATAATTTAAATTTCTAAAATATGTCAAATTCTGAGCGCCATAGAAAGATAAAGTGAAACACAATCCCTGCTGTGCAACATAAATGGAGACACCCTACTACCTAAATAGGAAGAAGATCACATTTTACAAAGAAAAACAAAAAAAAAACCACCTCAAATACAAGAGATAATCGTAGCACACTGATTTATTCTGAGGAAAATAATAATAAATTGATAACCTAAATCTTAGAGCATGACTAAGGGCACATATGCACAACTTTACTTTAGGTGTGCATTAGTGTACTATGTGCCTCGAACATAATGGAGGCACCCTACTACCCAAGTTGAAACAACACCTCTTACAAAAAATAATACAAATCAAATTATTATAATAATAAAGTAATAATCTTCGAACATCACTAAGGACAGAAATAAATACTTTCACCTCTCACCACCCACTCTTAAAGAAGAATAAGATGTATATTTATACATCCACACAATATTTAAAAAAAATTATAACATAAACTTGTGAAATTTTGATAAATGATTGATCGCGACATTAATAATCCTACTAATATTGAAACATATGGCTATAATTAACCATAATAAGAACATGTAGTAATTAACCAATTTATATATATTTTAACCATGGATCTATCAAGTATTGAACAATATCCATTAAATAGAATTTATAGCTGATAATTCATAGAATCTTAAATATATAAATATAAAGTTTTGATTATTGTTAAGATACTTATATTATTCAAAGGTAGTATGTGTAGGGAATCATTTTTTATTCCAATGGAAAACAAGAAGTTACTTTTGAATGGGGTTGGATCTGGCCACTAATAATTAGGCTAAGGCCATTGCTTATTTCAAGGATTAAACAATTGAATTCCAGGAAAAGCAAAAACATCATATAATCACTAGAGACTCGGCTATAATAATTGGACTTATGCATAGGTCACCCATTCTAATTGATGGAAAGCTTGCTCAACTTATATAGTAGAGTTCAAAAAGAGCTTCATCGTTTTGAGACCTCTGAGTTCTATCATATTTTAAGGGAGCATAGCAAGTTGGTGGATCAATTAGCTAACTCAACATCTTATCTAGATGAAGGAACTCTCAAGAGCAAAAGTGGGGTATCCACTAAACCCATTCCTTAAGGTTTATTTAATGGTTTTTCTAATCAATGACGTGTTCTCCAAGTTACACCAAATAAGGCAACATGGAGTTAATTCACATGATCAAGTATCAATGGAAAGCTTGGAGGTGATACCCTTGCACACTTAGTTCATAACTTGACCTTTTGAAATGTGGAAGGGCGTAAGTTTGTAGGTAGTTGGGATAATGTGACCTATTGCAACAGGGAATGGAAGCCTTCGCATAAGGTTCGTCAACTTGGCAGTTAAACTTATGGGTTTGTGACCTTCATTGGATGTTTCTCTTCCTATTTCTCTTGATCACTTGGTAAAGGTGTTGTATAACTGTTCTACGTTTTTTTTTTTTGGTTTTTTCGAAAAGAATCCGATGACTTAAATTTGCACGAAATCACAATTTTTTGTTGTTTAAATTACATTTTTGAATACAGAAATGGATTCAACGTGCTGAAAAACTCCCGGCACACCCAAATTATATAGAAGTAACCACTCATATGCAAATCCAACAATCACTTGCCGAATTTCAGGCAAATATTGTTGGAAAATATCCCCATAAAAGAGCCAAAACATAGAACACTTAGCCTACGACCTTGGTAAGTATTGGTAACTTTAGATCTTCTCCCTTTNTAACCACTCATATGCAAATCCAACAATCACTTGCCGAATTTCAGGCAAATATTGTTGGAAAATATCCCCATAAAAGAGCCAAAACATAGAACACTTAGCCTACGACCTTGGTAAGTATTGGTAACTTTAGATCTTCTCCCTTTGAGATTTCCGATATACTTGTTGAAAGTGAAGTGGTTTTTGAAACAGAATTGGGTCTGGAGTATGGATTAAGGGGAGCAATCTTGCTTGGGTGGTTTGGGTGTTGTGGGCATTTTTGGCAATATGTTCGGGTCCTTTTAGATGTGATGTGCTCATGTATGATTTTGGCAAATTTAATTGTCTTTGGGTCTCTGTTTTTTGTGATTGAGAAAGTGTTTCTTTGAAAATGCTCAAAAGTTGTTTTGTGTTATTTTTATTCGGAAATGATTCTAGGTAGATGAATTTGTTGATTAAACTACATAGACAATTCTGATAATATTCCCTTAAAAGAAAACAACACTCTCTATGAAATTCTCGAAATTCTCAAAATGCAAAGGGGGTTACTAGGAGGCATGAGAGTACAACATGACTTCTTTGTTCTACATCACATCTAATACATGGGCATGAGGTAACCCATAATTAGGAACATGCATTATTATTGAGATATTTCTATGAATAAAATTTATCTTATCTCGGAATTTGCTTGCTTGTACATTACTTTTCTTCCTCTCCTCTTATGTGGCCAAAAGGTAAACTTTATTCTAATCACCATCACAAAGCCTTGGAATTATTACTGGACGACAAAATTAGGAACCGATGAGTCGAGTAGCCAAGAATATTACTCCCGCCCTCGTTGACCGCCGCATTTTCATGTCATTTTTTTATTGTTATTAAATAAATTGGAGACGGAGAGGAGCATATTCCTTCGGTACATTCCTTTCTTGATCGAAGCCTCCATGACTATATCTGATAATAATGGGGAGGAGAACGTGGGAATCCAACGAGGGCATGGTTGCGTCTCAACTACTACCAATCTAACTAACTCAATCACATGTGATATTCTTTAGGTAGATTACTTTCCTTACATTACTATGTTAGGTTAGAGAAAGGGGTTGTCAAACACGTGAATTATAAGGTATGTATATTTTTTTATAATCAACCAACTTGTATCAAACACATAAGATGGTTTCTTAATGTATATATAAAAGAATTTAATATAATAATTAGTTGTTATGCGTCTAATAGTTATGAATATGTGTTTTTTTTTGGAAGGTTATATGTTTAAATCAAGAGAGGTTAGGATATGTACACTTCTATAGACTTTAGTTGTCAAATTGTTGTGTGAAGAGGGTCCCTTGTCCCACAAACAAGGGGAACTCATGTACCAATTTATCAACAAGTTGTAATTTTGACAACCTAACCCAAGAAAGGCATCAAGTGAGGCCCAATTTCAAAGCACACATACAAATTGTTATTTCATAATTTTGAATCCGATTAAATTTGTATTTTGATACATTTATTATTATTATTATTAAACATATAATTTGTTTTTGGGTTATTTGGAGTAAACATATTTACTTTGTTTTTCTGTTATTATTTTTATTATTAGCATTACCCACATTATATCTATGTCATACTTACTATAAAACAACTCTCAACACAACAACAACAACTATTATTATTATTAATTACATTTTAACTTCAAATCTTACTAAGTGTAAATCAAAATCTTACATTTTTTTATAATGATAATGGTTAACATCTATTGAGACCAAATTTGGTTTATTGGACTTTGAGACAGGCAAGGTATTACTTGATTTGTTTTAGAATTTTGTCTCTATATTTTAAAAAACATTCCTAAATCACCATAGTTTTCATGAGTTAAAATGTTAGGAAGGTCGATATTGTAACAGATATTTTGAAATTGTGATCTAATATGGTTGTAAGTAGGACATTCTAACAAAAAATGATTTTCATCTTCAACCCTATTATTGTCAGAAAGGTGGTAAATTCTTTCAACTTACGATCTTTTAGGAATTTCCGAACGCCTTATTCTACTATGGAGCTTGTGAGAGTTTGTTTTTATTTTAGCAATGTTGATTTTCTTCTTTATGCTAGTTAAAATAGAGAAATATTTGTATCTTCTAATTAGGGTTCATTACCTCCTTATAGTATTTTAATTTTATTCTTCTAATTAGGATTCATTACCTCCTTATAGTATTTTAATTTAATTTTATCATCTAATTCTTTATCATACCACAATTTCCCTTTAAATTTAGATGTAATGATATTTTTAATATTATCATATTCTATAGAGTGACCTCTTGTTTTGTTCCCCAATGATTTAGTTGAGAATTGACATCTTTATGCTAACCTTGTTTGAGCAATAGGTGGTTTTGATTGGAGTTCGAAGCAATGTTAGGAAGTCTCGTATCCTCCATGTTGTTTATCTTGTTCTTGTACATTAGGCACCTAGTCATAATTGTGTTCTCAATGGGGAAAGACTTACTTATACGAAGAGGATATGATAGGGGTATTCTTTAATTTTGAGATTATAAGTTATAAAACACTTTTAGATTTGTTCTATCTTTCTTCATGATTCTCTAGAGATGTTGCAGCCCTAAACTTCACAAACATATAAAATAACAAACAAGAGTCTCAAATAGGAGTTTCTTCTTATCTCGTGATAAAAAAATTGTTGGTTTATAAGAGTTTTCAAGTCCATAATAAGCTTTCCACCCTCAATTTATCCTTTTCACCATGATAAAGTTCTAGTTAAACTTGCAATGAAAAAAAAATTCCACAATATTTATATAAAATCACTTCCTCTCAAATGCATGAAATTAACCTAAGTAATTTTTTAAATTTAATTATTATAACTTCCATTTTATTATATTAAAAAAAAACATTTTGATTTTGTAAAGTCTTTATTAATATATTGATTAGGAGTCCGATCTATCATATAATATTTTTGAGTTTTGATATCTAAGTTTCTTATTTGTTTGGATTTCTTAATATCAAATAATTTGTATTAAAAAGGGCCTATTACATGATTAACAAAATTAACAAAATACATCAAACACATTTAACTAAATCTCTCAATGATTATATTTCATTTTCGTACTATGTCATGTTGAAACTTTAATTTTACATCATGGCAATAAAGTATGTCATGTTGAAACTTTAATTTTACATCATGGCAATAAAGTTCAGTGTTAAAATGGGATTTGTTAAATTCAATAATAAAGACTTTTAATAAAGGCTTTAAATCACTTTCTATTTCTGTTAATAATACTATTAAATCACTATTTTTTTTAATAAATACTTTTAAATCACTTTATATAAAAGCTCAGTGTTAAAATGGGATTTGTTAAATTCAATAATAGAGACATTTAAATCACTTTCTAATGGGATTTGCTAAATTCAATAATAAAGACATTTAAATCACTTTCTATTTCTTTTAATAAAGACTTTTAAATCACTATTTCTTTTAGTAAAGACCAAACCCTATTTCTTTTAATAAGGACTTTCAAATCACTTTCATCGTGTCAAAATTTTGCATGTTCAAAGTTTTAGTATTGTCCGTGGATCTTGCCCGGATAAATTTATAATCATGATTTTATATTATCTATTTATATTAAAATAAATAATTTTTATTTATTGATTTATATTAAAAATATATTTTTTTATTTGTTTGTTAGTGTATTGGTGATTCAATCGCTAACATGATTTGATTTGGTTTGGACACACCAATCCTTAATATGGTTGGATTTATGGTTATCACATAGTTTTGAAACAGAGTTGCCATATAAAAAAAGATCCCTTGAACAAATAACACTAATGAAATTTAACAAAACAAATAAAACAATTATCCTTAAAATAGATTAATTATTATCTTAGTAATAAAGGCTATGTAAAATTTTGATTTTTTCTGTTAAACTTTTCTATATATTTCTTTTTTGGTAAGGAGATAATCTTCATAATTATTTTGTTTTAAAATTTTAAATTTTTATACATAATTTGTTAGTTGTTATTTTGAGGCTCATTACATTTGCACCTTTCACTTGGGATTCATTACCATGACATTATGCAGTGTACCAAGTCACTAATAATATTGTAAAGCTGAATCCACGATCTACAAGTGGAATTCAACATTTTTTTATATAAACATTTGTGATTGATGTGTTGTAAGTTATGAATTTTAACTCCACATTAACATAATACAATACTCACTTTACCATGGGTAAAGAAATTTTAACCTTACAACTCTTCATACAAGAGCAAAGATTTTACCAATTCATCATATCCTAATTCATAATTAATTGAATAACATTATCATCAATAAATTAAACTAGTTATCCTTTAAAATTTCAATTAATAGTTCACACCTCACAAATTTCCAACAATTCATTGCATCAAAACTTATAAAAAACCCTAATTTTGAATCCCCTAACCTAAAGAGTCTATATTCATTTATTACCATTAAAAAAACCTCATTGTCAATATTATCCATTTTCTTATTAACATTTTTAAATTGTTTTTACAACCATAAAAACCTCTTCAATCTCCTTACTACTTTGCAATACCTACTACTTTTAAATTAATATATATTTAAAAGCATGCATCAAACTACCAACACCAACACCTTTTTTTTTTATAAAAGAAGTGTTTTAGCTCAAGCTTAACACTTTCTCATTTATTTTTATTTTTATTTACAGTTATTTATTTATTAATAAGTATATATTAATTTTTTTTTATATGTATGAATATTTTTGTTTAATAAATGGAAAATTAAATCTACATAAATATTATAAATTTAATGTTATATCATTTTCTTGTAAATATAAAAAGTTAGTACTTTTCTTTATTTAAAGAATGGTATCTAGGGTAAACCTTAGAATCTATTACAACATAACATGGTTAGAAGCCATTACAATGATATACTTCTTAGAGCTCAACATGTCATTTGTGAGAAATAAACTTGAGTAAGGAGAATAACATCATTCCTCCCAACCATCCAAACTAAACCCAAGTTACATTATATATCATATAACATAATATAGCATATATTATAACTCTTTAGTTGTTATATATTATATAATATAACTAATTGTATTATATAATATATAATAATTAACAACAAACCAATTACCAATTATATTATATATTATATATAATATCTAATAATTAATTAATTATAATATATATAATAATGAATTATGTATTATATGTACAACTTGAGTGGGTCTAATGATTAAGAAAATGTGTTTCTTCCTAGATGGTCACAAGTTCAAATCCAAAAGGGGTAGAGTATGTACACCTTAGTAGACTTTAAAATTAGATTATTGTTATTATTATAAAATATTTATAAGAATTATATATTATATATTATTATTTATTATTTATTATTCATTATAATTTTAGTTTTTAGTTTTAATTTTATTAATAAGTATATAAAAGAGCTAATAGTATGAGAGACTATTTGAATTCGAGGGTCGATGGACAACTCTATGGAAACCCCATGTCGTAGGGTTTCTAGTGACAAGACATATCTTGTCAGAGATCTGGATAGGTTCACATGGGGTGGAGAATTAGTGGACTACGACTCAAATCAGGTGGACATCGAGCACATTTTCCGAACTTGGTTGGATGACTTCGTTGCAAGGTCGAGGGAAGGGGGATTGGATCAAGAGTTGAGATAGGTGAGGATGTGTTTAAGGAGAGATAGACAGATGATGAAGTTAAGGCACTCTCAGGATCTGACATGCTTTGGGGCCCTCAGTTTGATAGATCCAGTGATCTAGAGGTTGAGGTGGCAGAATTTCAAGAAGCCATGTCAAGGGGGCATATTACTAATGGAAAGGAATTTAATTTCTCCTTGAGTGAATCACATGATGGTGAAGCCCTAGCAATTATTGTGGATCAAGCTCACACAAATGACCATATCTTCTCTTTCACTCGCATGTTGAGCTATGTGTCGAAGGATGAAGGTTTTTGGGTTTTTCTGGAAGGTAGTAGAGGTTTTGGTAGAGATTATTATGTTTTGATGGAGGGTTTTGTGGGGTCTTCATTGATGCTAGCATAGCTAGTACGGACCACTAAGTCTTTCTCTAAGAAGACAAAGGAGTTGGATCAACTAGAGAGACCAAAGAAATGGAAAAA
>SNQJ01S0050087.1:54630-70690 GCA_010110895.2 Picea sitchensis | reverse complement strand
AAAAACTATATAAAATCCTTATAAATTTGAATATTTTTACAAAAATATCGCCAAACATTTATAGTTGGCATATGAAGGGTTAGTAAGATTCGCTAAGGTTTCTACATTTTAAAAGAAATTTCCATCCTTAAAATCATCCCTGGATTGCCCATGGAACATTGACCGAAGAAGAATTTGTAGTCATTAAGTTTGTGGAGAATAACGCCCCATTTTCACTTTTGTTAGGAAAGAATTGGATTGAGACAGATCATATCTAGAGGAAAGCAGAGGAAGAAGCTACAGAACAAAAAAGCAAGAACTAAGGGACTTCATGGCTAGGAGAATAGCGTGCTTAATAGAAGAACGTAGCGCAGTAGAGAAGTCGGTAGAAGAAATCTTGATCGACCTTATGGATGAGAAGGTTATGTCTACAAGTATACAGGCCTCATCAATGGGAGGATTGCAAGCATCCCCCTCGATTGGACATCGATTTGGGCCATCTCAAACTATGACAAAGAAAAGAAGCAAGCATCGTGACGATCTAGCGAATGCAAAGTAGATATCATTGGTCTTGACCGACTACATCCCGCCCTTGGATAGCATGGTTAGTCATGACAGGGTCTTGAGGGATTTTGAATACACACTCATCACGACATACCTCCCAAAAGGGATACGCGCAGTAGGACCATAATTGGGATTGATCCTAGCTCTTAAGATAAGTGATTTTAACCTCAACGATAGGAAGAATTATGCGATGCTTGCACCACATCGCTACCTAAAAAAGACGATTGGGAAGAAGCCTAAGATCATTGCCCAGTCGTGGATCAAGGAGATCGCAAGATCGACCATCTTGAATGTGATGAAGATTAGACACTTCGACAGACATCATGAAGTTAACGCGTGCATTAAACTCTTCTTTTCGTGCTTCCATGATGGATACCTGTGGTTGGATAGGCGCATCACTATGGATCTGGTGTTGATCCACCTCATTACTGGACTAAGCATGCAGGGACTAGACTCTCAGAAATTCTACCCTGGGAAGACATCATATCGCTCCTTGGCACAGTGAGTCAAAGAAGCATACAGTGATGTGGAGAAAGGAAAGAGAGGCTACAAGGTAGACTCCATCCAGGATGGTGCAGTGTGCCTAGATTTTCAGTTGATAGCGGGCAAGCTTGTCAGAAGGAATAGGCCGACACAAGTCACAGGCTTCGTAGTCGACCTTGTAGGAAAATGCGTCGAAGGGATGCAGATGAACTGGGTGAGTTATCTCATCAATGAGTTGGAGAAGCACTGTCACGAAGCGCAGGACCAAGGATATGAATTCCACTTCAGCTGGTTACTAATTCTTATAGCATGTGTCACTTGGGAAATGCCAGAGGGAGTGACATTCCCTACAATTGAGCCATTAGAACCACTGGCTGCAAGGTTCACCACTTTGTGGTATTCGAGCGACATGGCGAAGCAATGGCAATCAAACGCAGTGTTCCACAGTTACTACCTACATCTCACGTGTTCCATTGAGTCATTCCCCTAAATGAATCCTAACACCTTGCATACTTACAAACCACTAGCGAAGTTTCGTGCATACCGCCACTTTATCTACATCACTGCGCACAAGGATGAAAGTAAAGAGGAGTTGCAGTCGTATTATAATTTGACCGAAGAAGACCTAGAAGAGATCACTAAAGAATGGCCAACTAAATTCCTTGTACCGGTCGAATATGTCGAATTGTCCGACCCTGACCTCATCAGAAGTCTTGTGGTTACCCTAATGGAGAATGATGGCCCAAGCAGCACTAAGAAAAAGAAGAAGGAGGAGGAAGTGTAGGACATAGACATTGAAGAGAAGGACAATGCATCAGAGGAAACTACATCTAACTCACCTGGAGGAGGAGGAGGCGACAAAGTAAACCAAGAAGAGGAAGGGGAATAATACAAGCAAGAAAAGGGTGAAGTAACACTGCCGAAGGATCCCCTAACAGAGGCAGAGACATCAAAGAAAAGGAAGGTTTCTCTGAAGAAACCCTCAACATGGAAGAAATCCCAAGCCAACAAGACCAAGTCACAAAATGTGCTCACAGTGGATGATGTTGACCTCATCATCGCAGCTGTCTACTGCGCTGTCATCATCAGAAGGTGTAGAATTGGGGGATGATCCCACCCAATTGTGAATGTTAGGATATGCGACAGAGGCTCACCTTCATCAAGTCCAGGAGTAAAAAGAATAGACCATAGAGGCCTTAAATCAAGAAAAGGAGGAGGCCTTAGAGAAACTTTGGGTTGCACAACAAGAGACATATGACCTTCAGGCGAAGTTTGAAGAAGACAAGGAGAAAATCCAGAAAGAGGAAGACGAGTTGCTCGTAGAGAAAATTGGGATTAGAGAGGTAGTGAATAGAGTACTTCACTCTATGTTGGGGTTGGCACAGATGGAAGAAGAGACAATAGAGAGCCAAGTAGGGAAGCTCGTTGAATCCATTCAGCTACTTCAAGCAAGAGTAGAAGAGATAAAACTTCAAGCAATGCCTAACACTCCATAGGAAGTACGAGATCAAAGAGAAGAAACTTCAAGGAGTGCAGTAGAAATAATCAGGGTGTTGGATTCAAAATGCAAGCAACTTAGTGACCGAAGTGCGCAGAGCTACAAGTGCCTTGTAAAAGACCTGGAGCTGAGGAAATTGAAGGCTCAGCTCCAGGAGGCAAAGAAGCAGGTGTCGACTGTGCAAGCACAACTGAAGCAGCTTACGGTGGTGGAAAAGCTGAAAAGGTCGCAGGAGCAACGTGCAGTATAGCAACAGGTCATTTCCATCAAGAGCAGAGTGATGGAGGTGACACAGAGACTAAAAACGGTGCACGAAGAAGCCTACACACTTTTTGAAGAACTCGAGGGATAAGGATCACAATTGGAATAGGTGGTCATAACAATGAAACAACGCCTCGAAGGGCCTTTCACCGAGTAAGTAATCCAGGATTTTGTCGAACAGGAGGCTCTGGCAAAGCAACAAGTCGAGGAAGCTCAGACTAAGATCGAGGCTTTTGAAGCAGTGTTTCCCAAACCAGAGTGACTTGGGATGAGTCACAGGTGAGTGTTGGGGGCCTATTGGCCCTTGACCATGTTTTGAGGAAACACTAGTCATGTTTGACCATTTTTTATGACTTTGACACACTGGTCGAAGAAGGAGCACCCAGGCGAAGTGGAGATCGCGTGACCTCACCCTTTTTGTGGGATTTTTGGGTTTTAGGGTTTCTGTAATGGTTATGGGATGTCGACCCATGGGTTTACCCATGTTTAGGCCCTTTTTGTAATGTATAAATAAGTGGCTAAGAATGTAAGAAGTAGAATAGCTAAGTGCAAGTAGAGTTACTAGTTCTAATCGGCTTTGTGCAAGAACCAGTGAGGGTTGCTAAGTGTGAATAGTTGTGAATTCTTTGTGCATACTGTATGAGAGACTTGCAGAGCTAAGTGCAAGTGGTTGTAGTTGTCTTTGTGCCTTGACCTAATCTGGGGGAGGAGGATCTGGCGAGGTGCATACAGATCTCCTGTCCTTTGCGGAGTTGGATCTGTGGCTTGTTGCATATAAGAAGATTGAAGAAGACTAATAAAGAAGAAGAAGAGTTGGTGGACGTAGCCCCACACTAGGGTGAACCACGTATATCTTGTGTTGATGTGCTTTGTGCAATGATTTTCATCGTGTTTATGTTGATTTTTTCTTAGTGCACTATTCTTGATGTATGATAGATAGATATATGATTTATTAGTGCTTTATGGCGAGGTGCATGCAGATCTCTTGTCCTTTGCGGAGTTGGATCTATGGCTTGTTGCATGTAAGAATATTGAAGAAGACTAATAAATAAGAAGAAGAGTTGTTGGACGTAGCCCCACACTAGGATGAACCACGTATATCCTGTGTTGATGTGCTTTGTGCAATGATTTTCATGGTGTTTATGTTGATTTTTTCTCAGTGCACTATTCTTGATGTATGATAGATAGATATATGATTTATTAGTGCTTTATGATGTGAATGAATGTTAGATATGAAATGATGCTAAGTTCTTAGAGGTGTTGCTCTGTTTATTACAACATTGTTCTGTATTTAGGGTTAATCTGTGAAGTGAATAAGAATCATAACTGAATGCATACTATTGGCTAAGTGCTCTGTTGAAGTGTGTAATCACAGATCTGTGTCCTAGCTAGGTTGTAGATACTTGAGTCCTGCAACCCCCCCTGCCTCTACCTCGAATGAGACTTCAACGACTTCGTAGGTGTTGCCGAAAGGGCCGGTAGTTAGGGTTTTTTTGGTGCGTTGTTGAAACATTGAACCCCGGGTCTGCCCCTGTGCCAACACCAAGTATGTAAAGAATTTAATGCTTTGTAATTGTGTAATTGTGTACTTATTAAGATAGATGCGATAAAGCATGGAAGTAAACATGATTAAAAAGAATGTAAAGATGACCAAATAGAATGGTATGAATGTCGAGGAGATTGAGCCTGCACACCCATTTATATGAAAAATGACCATTACAACATGCACATTCATAAATTAAAAAAATAAATAATGTACCCACAACTCCTTTTTCGTCTCAAGCTGGTAAGGAAAAATGTGACATATTAATTACTTTGTTTTTTTTTCCTTCATTATACTGAAAATGAATATATTTAACAAATGACATCATTAATTATCACAATTCAATAAAACATAGGGAGATATTACCAAGTGATAGAAATCATAATTGGAAGTGAGAGAGCTCCAAGAGGAGATAGTGCCAAGTGATAGAAATCATAATTGGAAGTGAGAGAGGTTCAAGAGGCAGTCACAAGGTTGATTAGTGTTCCCTAGAAGAAACTAAAGAAACATGTAGTAGGAAAGTTCTTATTTTTGGATTCATTTTTTGAAGTTGGTTTCTTCCATTTTGGAGTTTGTTAAAAATAACAACTTTGCATGTTATAGGTTTGGAAGTCTCAGAAGTATGGATAGTAGAAACAAGTGAATCTTTCTGGGTTGGAGAAACATGACAGAACAATATATATCCTTTGTGGAGACCAAATCTACTACGAACACATTTACACCGTGCTAGGCAATCACAAACCCATTGTTTGAATGATATGGAGATGTACAATTGCACATAACATCTTCATTACACTCTTGGTCCGAAAAAATATTTTATTTGTGTTATTGCCAGGTTGGAGAGAAAAGTCCCCATGTAGAAGTTGTGTTCACAACATGAAAATTCCTAATATGTGTGAAGAGATTATAGCTTCAGAAGTAGTACATCAACTATTATATACAACTATTCTCTAAAACTACATATAGTTCACCCAATTTAAGAACTAAAAATTATGGTTGTATCCAGTTAGTGTTTGACTAGTGTCACCAACTACCAACTGGGGACACCATAGTTCAATCGACTCTATTATTTTTTCCTTCAAATCCTACTATTTCATTCCATTCAACCATCCCACTCAAATATTCACTAGAGGTACTTCCATCAAAATTCCCAAGTCTAAAAAAATGGTAACTTCCAAAATTTACAATATTTACTTCCATAAAAAAACTCCAATTTCATAAAACTCTAACTTACGATTGAAATTAAAAATTTACGAGCCAATAAAAAGGATTTAACCTCTTCTAGAGTTATATAAATCTTTTAGTGATATTTTGGCCGACAGATATACCTGGCTAAGAGCTGGTATATACAGAGTTAGCGATTTGGTAGGGTTAGTGGTTTACCAATCGAGAATGATCGAATGATAGAGCCGGTATATACATAAGTCGATATTATCTTATGTTTTGGTAGGGTTAGTGGTTTACCAATAGAGAATGATCGAATGAAAAGTGATGAGAGATCAACTGTGACTGGCCGCCATTTCCAAGGACCTCGCCATGGAGTTCTGTGGAGAGCTCTGGGGATTTGGAAACTTGACAATAGTTTAAACAGTGACAGAGAAGTCTAAATCTCATATCGAAATTATCTTCACATTCCACTACCTCATAGATCTAACAGACTCCATGCTATCATCTTCAAAGTGAATGTAAAACCCCAAGACTATAAACACTAACACCATCCATTAGATATTGACACATCATCGGCATGACATTACAATTGAAAACTAAATCCTTACTAAACTAAATCTCAATCACCTTAGTTCATGTAAAAAGGCATTAAGTCTGAGAATTCAACCATGGCGCTTGTGGGGTTGGGAAGATGCATAGAAAAATTAAAAAGGAAAAGAAAAAATTACTTTTATTGAATATATCAGCACAGTCCTTGAAAGGCCAGTCCTTGAACTACCATTCCTTCCCAAGAACGAACACCACAATGACACGACTCCAGTCATTGGGCGACAATGCAAATGGCTTATCCCCCACCTCAAAGGTAAACCCCGCCCTAAGATGACCACTCTTCCTATGTAAAGTAATACACTCACGCTTCTTGGGCATCTCCTTGACCTTGGAATCAAGGGCATAGTAAACCCTATCCTCCAAAAATTCCTTCACATTGTACATATTCAAGAGGGTCTAGAAGGAATTGGGATAAAAAATTATAGTCACACCCTCACCAACAATGTTGTTGTTACATTTAATGCTAATATTTAATGTTGAGGATATCCTGCAATTTCCCTTCAACCTATCTTTTTTCTAACTATATTCCTCGATGGCAGGTTTCAGAATGGGCCATATGGCATCGATGGAATTGATTTTTCCCTGTAGTTAGTCCAATAGCGATTTCCAATCAGGTAAGAAAACGAACCTGTGAGCATGGGCTTGCTGGAGATAATCAGTGTGCTTCATGTGGGATTTGTTAAGGAAGAAAATGAGGGGTACAGAGGCCACCCTGCTTGGCTCTGTAGGCGGTTTCGATGGTGCAGGGGAAGCGATATTTGTCCCCATATAGGAATTCCTCAGGGGAGCCAGGGAGGTGGCACATTCTCTCCATTTCAGTGTGAGTTATGTAGTCACGGAGGACTGTGAGAGAGTCTATGGATGGCTTGAGGGAACCTTATACTATGTGACCATCGAGAAAGTTAACACAATGCTTGTAGGTATGAAACATCACCAGAGTCTTACAACCCATAAGCTTGGGCATATAAAGGAAGATATTCCAGACACCAAGTTGCTAGAAAACATTGATCGTTTGAAGAGAAGATTTTATGGTTTTCTGCTTTAGCGTGTTGAGTCTCTTGCTTCTGCTCTTGATAACCATGCATGTGGTTTCTAAGCAAGTTTTTTTCTGTATCAAATTTCTCGCTGATAGTTAATTACGAATTTCCTAGTTCTTGAGATATTCATGAGCCAAAATAATTAGTAAGTCTTGAAAAGGCTTTGTAATTGCATAGGCGCGGGCGCATCACCCCTCTTCTTTCCTGCGGATCAGCTCAAATTTCCCTGGTACACTGGTGCCTCCACTACCGCTGCAAACTTCTGTTTTCACCGAAGATATGGACGAATGAGAGATAACGGCCTACTCAGGAATAAACTATTCCATGACGAAATGACCTCCTCCTCCTCCTCCTATATGTGCATTTGTAGGCTCAAACTTGTTTGCACCTTGACATGATTGAGAGGTTTGGAACATAGCCATCGCAGAAAGAAGACATCCTGATTGACCATGACCATGCCCATGACTATATGAAGAATAAGAGCAAGGTATGGGTATGCTTGTCATAATTCTTTCGCTTCCAGGTTGATGTTCGGTCATGAGTGCCATCATGGATCCAATGTTGACATCTCCGCCATATTCAACCATGTGAACTCCATACAAGATGGAAGAAGGTTGATCAGTTGTGTTCATATGCTCCGTTCCCTGCATATGATCCCAATTACATATATTTCAACTAGAATTCAATCCATCTTTTGTGCATTCGAACACACATGATTGCGCTTTGCTCAACCTTACACACCAAAGGGTGATCACAGTATTAATTCATCGATGGAAAATCTAGATCCTTCTGTTGACATGGAATAATCATTCCTCATGACAAGAATACCTACTGCTCAGCGTATCAAAGAAACTTAGTGGGAGAAGAAGTAGAAGGAGTTATTCCCATTAATCACACACGATCACTAGTTATAGTGTGTGAACTATGCTCAAAGCAGAATCTCTGCTTCAGAAGCCAAAAACCCAAGCTAACAACTTCTTTCCCTCGCTTTTCAGTAAGGTAAAAGGTGTGTGTACTGGCATACGCCATCCTGGTAAAAACTTCAGCATGATGCGCTTGTGGGATGTACGTGGGGAAGAGATCACATATCCTACTCTGGCCTTGTACAGTTTGGATTGATCAATGGTGTAAGCAGTATCACTCCAGATCGAGCCTTTTGGAAGNGTGTGAAGAGATTATAGCTTCAGAAGTAGTACATCAACTATTATATACAACTATTCTCTAAAACTACATATAGTTCACCCAATTTAAGAACTAAAAATTATGGTTGTATCCAGTTAGTGTTTGACCAGTGTCACCAACTACCAACCGGGGACACCATAGTTCAATCGACTCTATTATTTTTTCCTTCAAATCCTACTATTTCATTCCATTCAACCATCCCACTCAAATATTCACTAGAGATACTTCCATCAAAATTCCCAAGTCTAAAAAAATGGTAACTTCCAAAATTTACAATATTTACTTCCATAAAAAAACTCCAATTTCCTAAAACTCTAACTTACGATTGAAATTAAAATTTTACGAGCCAATAAAAAGGATTTAACCTCTTCTAGAGTTATAGAAATCTTTTAGTGATATTTCAGCCGACAGATATACCTGGCTCAGGAGCCAGTATATACATAGTTAGCGATTTGGTAGGGTTAGTGGTTTACCAATCGAGAATGATCGAATGACAGAGCCCATATATACGTAAGTCGATATTATCTTATGTTTTGGTAGGGTTAGTGGTTTACCAATAGAGAATGATTGAATGAAAATTGATGAGAGATGAACTGTGACTGGCTTCCATTGCCAAGGACCTCACCATGGAGTTCTGTGGAGAGATCTGGGGATTTGGAAACTTGATAATAGTTTAAACATTGATAGAGAAGTCTAAATCTCATACCGAAATTATCTTCACATTCCACTGCCTCATAGATCTAGTAGACTCCACGCTATCATCTTCAAAGTGAATGTAAAACCCCAGGACTATAAACACTAACACCATCCATTAGATATTGACACATCATCGGCATGACATTACAATTGAAAACTAAATCCTTACTAAACTAAATCTCAATCACCTTACTTCATGTAAAAAGGAATTAAGTCTAAGAATTCAACCATGGCGCTTGTGGGGTTGGGAAGATGCACAGAAAAATTAAAAAGGAAAAGAAAAACTTACTTTTATTGAATATATTAGCACATTCCTTGAACTACCATTCCTTCCCAAGCACGAACACCACCATGACACGACTCCAGTCATTAGGTGACAATGCAAATGGCTTATCCCCCGTCTCAAAGGTAAACCCCGCCCTAAGATGACCACTCTTCCTCTGTAAAGTAATACACTCATGCTTCTTTGGAATCTCCTTGACCTTGGCATCAGGGGCATAGTAAACCCTATCCTCCAAAAATTCCTTCACATTGTACATATTCAAGAGGGTCTAGAAGGAATTGGGATAAAAAATTATAGTCACACCCTCACCAACAATTTTGTTATTAAATTTAATGCCAGTATTTAATGTTGAGGATATCCTACAATTTCCCTTCAACCTATCTTTTTGCTAACTATATTCCTCGATGGCAGGTTTCAGAACATGCCATATGGCATTGGTGGAATTGATTTTTCCCTGTAGTTAGTCCAATAGCGAATTCCAATCGAGTAAGCAAACGAGCCTGTGAGCATGGGCTTACTGGAGGTAATCAATGTGCTTCATGTGGTATTTGTTAAGGAAGAAAATGAGGGGTATAAAGGACGCCCTGCTTGGCTCTATAGGTGGTTTCGATGGTGCAGGGGAAGTGATATTTGTCCCCATATAGGAATTCCTCAAGGGAGCCAGGGAGGCAACACATTCTCTCCACTTCAGTGTGAGTTGTGTAGTCGTAGAGGACTGTGAGAGAGTCTATGGATGGCTTGAGGGAAGATTATACTATGTGACCATTGGGAAAGTTAACACAACGCTTGCAGCTATGAAACATCACCAGAGTCTTACAACCCATCAGCTTGGGCATATAAAGGAAGATATGCCAGACACCAAGTTGCTAGAAAACATTGATCATTTGAAGAGAAAAATTTATGGTTTTCTGCTTTAGCGTGTTGAGTCTCTTTCTTCTGCTCTTGATAACCATGCATGTGGTTTCTAAGCAGGTCTGTTTATGTATCAAATTTCTCGTTGATAGTTAATTACGAATTTCCTGGTTCTTGAGATATTCATGAGCCAAAATAATTAGTAAGTCTTGAAAAGGCTTTGTAATTGCATAGGCGCGGGCGCATCACCCCTCTTCTTTCCTTCGGATCAGCTCAAATTGCCCTGGTACATCAGTGCCTCCACTACCACTGCAAACTTTTGTTTTCACCGAAGATATGGACGAATCAAAGATAACGGCCTACTCAGGACTAAACTATTCCATGACAAAATGACCCACTCCTCCTCCTCCTATATGTGCATTTGTAGGCTCAAACTTGTTTGCACCTTGACATGGTCAAGAGGTTTGGAACATAGCCATCGCAGAAAGAAGACATCCTGATTGACCATGACCATGCCCATGAATATATGAAGAATAAGAGTAGGGTATGGGTATGCTTGTCATAATGCTTTCGCTTCCAGGTTGATGTTTGGTCATGAGTGCCATCATGGATCCAATGTCGAAATCTCTGCCATATTCGACCATGTGAACTCCATACAAGATGGAATAAGGTTGATCAGTTGTGTTCATATGCTCCATTCCCTGCATATGATCCCAATTACATATATTTCAAATGGAATTTAATCCACCTTTTGTGCATTCGAACACACATGATTTTGCTTTGCTCAACCTTACACACCAAAGGGAGATCACAGTATTAATTCATCGATGGCAGATCTAGATCCTTCTATTGACATGGAATAATCATTCCTCACAACAAGAATACCTACTGCTTAGTGTATCAAAGAAAATTAGTGGGAGAAGAAGTAGAAGGAGCTATTCCCATTAATCACACATGATCACCAGTTATAGTGTGTGAACTATGCTCAAAGTAGAATCTCTGCTTCAGAAGCCAAAAACCCAAGCTAACAGCTTCTTGCCCTCACTTTTCAGTAAGGTAAAAGGTGTGTGTACTGGCATACGCCATTCTGGTAAAAACTTCAGTATGATGCGCTTGTGGGATGTACGTCGAGAAGGGATCACATATCCTACTTTGGCCATGTACAGCTTGGATTGATTAATGGTGTAAGCAGTATCGCTCCAGATCGGGCCGTTTGGAGGCATGGAGGAAGGAAACATCGACGGAGGATTCAGAACATATCTTAGTTTATCAACAAGGCATATTTTTTTAGATAAGCATGAAAGGAGGCAGTTCTAGTAATTATGTTGATAAGTATCATTGAACACTAGACTGACTGCAAAGGATTTAAATGAAATGTGACAGGTGGATACATTGATTTGACAAGTAGTATTGGTTAGGTGGTATTTGAAAACCTGTCATCCAATTGACAGGTTTTCAACAAAACCTAACACTAAATATGCCTTCGGCATAATTATTGTATAAATATTTTATTAATGTATTAATACTTTAGTTTAATATAATGCAATATTTTAATGTAGTTTTTAATATTTTAATATTTTTTAATTTATGAATGCTTTATTAATGTATTAATATTCTATTAATATATTAATACTTTAGTTTAATATAATGTAATACTTTAATGCATTTTTTAATATTTTAATATTTATTTATTTATGAATGCTTTATTAATGTATTAATATTCTATTAATGTATTACTATAGTACATTATAAATGTATTTCTACTTTAATAATGTATTAATGTTTAATTAATGTATTTTATTAGTAACATTAATTAATTAATACATTACATTAATACGCTCCAAGCAATCTTCTAACGTGTCAATGTATATGCCAAAAAACAGGTTGTGTCAACCCTACTCTCACTGGTATAGTCATCAATCTTCTTCTCTATGCCGATGATATTGATATTATGACAAGGAGCCCTCATGATCTTGAAAACCAACTAAGAATCCTCAAGGATTTTTTCTCCAATATGGGTATGACTGTTAATATTGATAAGACTAAGGTCATGACTATTAAATCCAATAAGATCCATTATGATACCTTCGTACATGGAAACAATAACTTGGAGGAAGTGACTTCATACAAATATCTTGGAATTGATATTCACCACAAGCTCAATTGAAATTATAGCATTGAGAAAATGATTATTGGGGGATGGAAAGATTATTATGGGCTTGAAAACAATTGTAAATCAATTGATCTTTGGAGTTGGGATAAGAATAAACTTCTCTTTGAGACTCTTGTTACACCTCTTATTCTTTATGGATGTGAAGTTTGGGGCTGTAGTATCTCTCGTGAATCCTGGAGAAAGATAGAGCAAATACAAAAGAATTTTATAACCTATAATGTCAAAATTAAAGGAAATGCGCCCTATCCCAGCCTCCTCTTAGAAACAAGACTCTCCCCCATTGAGAGCATGGCTATGACTAGATACCCAATGTATAAGAACAAGTTAAAAACCATGGAAGACAAGAGGCTTCCTAAAATTGCTTCAAAATCGAGTCATAACCACCATTGACTCAAGCGAGGATGGAATAAAGATGCTCGATATTGGCTAAACTATTAGGGAATCATGGAAGACACTATTTTGCAGAATAAAGATACTATTAAAAAAACGTCAAATCAAAATTTAAGGAGAAATGTGGTGTGATAAAGAGTTAGAGGAAAAATTAAGGAGAAATGTGGTGTGATAAAGAGTTAGAGGAAAAATTAAAATTAAGCTATTATAAAGATGTAATCAACCCTAATCTAGAATGATCCAAAATGGATCCAAGAAGGCATAAAAATAAAAGTTCTTGGAATTAGATGAAACATGTGCCATTGTGTCAGTCTCGTTGCGTTGATTCCGACCATGTGTTTTTTTGCAAAAATGGACACCATATGCGAAATTTACCGTGTTATGATCGATTTCTCAAACAGATAAAAAATTCAACTAGTCAAAGTCAACAAGGCATACTATTGATGTCAGCAGTATGACATGTGACATCATCATGACATCATCATGATGTAGTAGGGACATGTGGCAACACAAGGACGTGACACGTGTCACTCATTTTTGGCATTTTCAGAGGCTTATTTGGACCAATAAAAAATTGACACGTGGAACTATACGGACACGACAAGTGGTTGTATGGAATACTGACGTGGCCCAATGATAGGCCGACATGTGGAAATATGAAAAATAGGTTGCAGTACATATGATGATGTGGCAGGGTGACTGGGAAGTATGGATGTTGACATGGTAGGTGACTGGGAAGATGACTTAGCTATACGGATACTGATGTGGCAGGCTCAAGGTATGACATGTGGTTGTATGACAGTGACGTGGCAGGTGAATGCGCATGCTGACTGGATTGTATGGTCCAATCCAGAGTTGGCATGTGGCCCAATCATAGGGTGCCACATGGCACCTCAGATTTAGCCAATGTGGACTATGTAAAAAAATTGTTCCTCCTTCAGGGGATTCGAACCCTTGACCTTAAGGTGAGGCAACAGACTACAACAAGAGCATTAGCCAGTCGAGTGTTGGAAAATATTTAACAGAAAGCGCATGCTTGTATACTTGTCATTGATGGCAAGTACAACAGTGAAGATGGCATGAGTTCAGAAAGTATGAAATAGATAGGCATTATGAGAAGACGTTGCAAGAAGGATTTGTAGGTTTTGGTCATAACGGATTCCATATGTTGTAATGCATCATCTTTTCCTTTTCAACTAACGAAAGCTTGCTATTACTGTCATGTCCGATGCTCATGGTTACTGGAGTTTTGGGCTGGAATGATGTCTCTGGAGGGGACACTAGTTGTGCCAGATACTTGGAAAGGACTTGTTCATGTAGCTAGGGGAGATGAGGGTTTGTTTCACTTTCAATGGCTTAATCGAACAAGTAATGTGGTAGAAGTTGATCAAATTGTATTTCCAGATGTAGCTGTATTTGAAAAGGTCCAGGAAACCCCCGAGAGAGTGTACATTTTTAAAATACAAGGAGGATGATCACAAAATCTTTTTCTGGATGCAGGGTCCCGATGACCGTCAAATCAAGTGTTGATCAGGACTGTTAATCTGGACCGTCGACCCCATTTCGGAGTTTTGCGACTCGCGTCTTGGAGAGATAAGAAATATGACAATTGAAATCGCAATATGCGAAATTGCGATTTAATCGCAGCCGTCAGATCAAGGTTGATCTGGACCATCGACTCCATTTCGGAGTTTTGCGACTCGCGACTTGGAGAGGTAAGAAACAAAACCGTCGAAATCGCGATATGCGAAACCATGATTTAATCCTAGCCATCAATTCATGATATGTTTTGGGCCGTTGATCTGAGCTCCAACATAGAGCTTTGCCTATCACGACTTGGAGTGACAAGAACCTCTATCGCCGAAATCACGAGATGCGAAATCGCAATTTATTCCAAACCGTCATATCAAGGTGTGTTCTGGACCATTGATCTGAGCTCCATCTCGGAGCTTCGCCTATCGCGACTTGGAGTGACAAGAACCTCTACCGCTAAAATCATGAGATGCGAGATCACGATTTATTCCCAATCATCAGATCAAAGTGTGTTCTGGACCATTGATCTAAGCTACATTTCGGAGTTTCACTTATAGCAACTTGGAGTGACAAGGACCTCCATCGAAGGAATCGTGAGATGAGAATTCACGATGAAATCTGGACCGTAGATTCATCGAGATCGTGGACCATTGATCTCAGTTCCATCTCGGGGTTTTTGGAATCGCAACTTGGAGAGTCGAGATGCCTCATCTCTAGACTCACAAACGGTGAATTCGTGAAAATCACGTTTTTCATAAGCAATTGATCATAGCCATGGTCTTATAGAGGAAGGAGCTAGTGCATAAAATATCTGTATCGGAGCTTCAAATATCACGACATGAAGTGTCAAGATACTTGGCCACATGTATTCTGAAATGGCGAAACCCGATTTAAAGGCAAGATTAATAACCCCATCCAACGGTGCATATAAGCTTGAATATTATCGAAGGGATACTGTGCTATCACACAGTTAATTTATCAGTTATGAATATGTTAGCGAAACAGACTCATGATTGCCGATCAGTTGGTGTTTCAGTTGCTCGGATGATTGTTTTTATTTTTCCGAAGGAGATACGAAGAGGCACCGCTACGACCGTGGTGCATAAAAGAGGAAGAGACCGACTATGCACTGGGTTCTAGACGAAAAATGAATTAAACTGTAAGAAAGGGAAAATATGAGAATATGCGCAGTGTGAGACTGAGAATATGCGCAGTGTGAAATAAAACTCAGAGAAGTGTAACAGATGAGAAAAAGACTCGAAGCAGATCAGAATGACAAAACAATTTGAAGCAGAGTAGATTTGCAGAACTGACTAAGGAAGAGAAGAATTGCAAAACAGTTAGAAGAAGACCAAATTTATAGAACAGATAAGAAGTGGTAAGAATTGATTTATCTGTGTAGTTGTCTTTTTACTTATTCATTCATATTCAAGGGTGGTTGGGAGGTGCTAGGGAGGACTATTGTCCTCAGAGGTTCAAGTGGGAGCTTGAACATAGGGAGTTGTAGCTTCCATCTGGTTGCAGCTAGAGAAACCAAGGTGGCAGGGTGGTGCAAGGGAGAACAAATGTTCTCTGTTATATAGGTTGGAGCCTGTGTAACTAGAAGTTGGTGCTTCCATCCAGTTGGTGCTGGAACATTAAGGGAGTTGGTGCTTCCTTCTAGTGGATGCTAGAGAAACAAGAGAGTTGGTGCTCTCAAACAAGTTGCAGCTTGTAAAACAGAGGTAGCAGCCTCACATTGAGTTGGTGCTCAATTATAGATGATGTATAGAACTTAAAAGACTGCCTATCATTTCGAAGAAGAAGAGGT
>SNQJ01S0050087.1:36908-54620 GCA_010110895.2 Picea sitchensis | reverse complement strand
ATATGGATGCATAACAATCATAGATTTTATCATGATGCAATCTATAAACTATATGATCCATATATGGCATTAAGAATGCGACACAATAAAAGGATCTTATAGACACCAGAAGGTATATATATGTGTGTGTGTGTGTGTGTGTGTGTGTGTGTGTGTGTGGATGCATAATGGTCATAGTTTTTGTCATGGTGCAATATATACACTATATGATGCATATTTGGTTTAGTTAAATGTCTTTATAACAAGAATAAATCATCATCTATAACATATATATCAAGTATATTTGTTATCAATGTATTTAATACATGTATAATTTATTGAAGGGTTTTTTTTATCAATGTTCTTAGCACAAGTATAATTCACGGTGTAGCATTAGATCCTAAAGATGTGAAGTACTCCAGACAGAAAGTTCTCTTTAAAAATTCTATACATAACTGAGATAGTTACCTTACAAAAAGACCACCATTATTTCTACCCCTTGAAGATGAGTTATTGCATCTTCCTCCTCCTCGGTTTCGACAATAAGTCATCGGTGCTGAGTGCTTTTTTGTTGTTGTTCATGACCTTTTGACAAGACTCCTCTTGAAGGGATGAATAGATTCTGACTAGTATCAGAGCCTCATATCCATTCAATTCCTCCATATCCTGTATTATGGAAGAGGGATGGATTAACGAATCAAAATATTTGATTGACACATCGATAATGATATATCGTGATCCAAAACTGCTAATTCTATTTATGGGTGGTCTAATTCTTCAATTGTTTAATCCCATTCTTTTAGCAAATCTCGTATTAACAAGACTAGTGAACCTCTTTCTTTTTCGTTACAGAAATAAGGAAGTTCAACAGTGATGTCGCCCTAAAGAAGTTACATTAAGTAGTGACATTAGTCAATCTAACACACACCTGTGTAGAATTCCATCTTAGGTTAACTGTACAAATGCTTGGAAAGAAACTAAGAATTCGTTGCTTTCACAACTAGCTACCTACGTTTCCATTGATCATAGTATTTTTGCGTAAATCTGGAACTGAGAAATTCGACAATCTCGGTGAAGAAGTAGGGCATTGCTTCCATGACTGGTCACACTTGGAGTATCCCCTATAGGACATCATATGGTAAGGAGCCTACCCAACTCTCCTCAATGCAAGATACAAAATGAGACCTAGTTATACTACTTGCAAATCCAATCATGCTAAAACTCAGATTCATTTCTTTTCTCAAATATCCACATGTAGCATACCATATCTCAATCGATTGACATAATTTTTCCACTGCATGTACATTCCCATAATGACTTTGTTTCTATGAAACATAACCTTGTTGCTCTGCATCTTGGACGAGCCATGCTTTGGAAGGTGTTGTTAAAAGATCATCAATTCCTAATGAAATAGTTGTATCAGTAGCTTGTTGAAAACCTGAATTCTTTAGTTGATCCAAGATATGTGATGTATATGTCATTACAAAGTGATCTATTAATCTGCTAATAAGATTTTTAATGGCAATTTTATCCATCACTTTATTATAAAAGGGAAAATTATCATAGGGAAATCTAGTTCGTTCCTTCATAAGGAAAAATCTCCATATTTTCATGAGCAGGATTGAGCAATGGGTTTAAGCCAATTATTCAAAAGCTTTCTCGCCCGAGCCCGAGAAATAGCCTAAGAAAATCCCAAAAAATAAAATAATCCATCAAGTATACAAGGGAGCATCAGGAACCAGACAAGCAAGCAATCAAGCATTAAATCCCTTTTCCTTTCCCAACCATCGCCTGAGCCAGTCTACAAAATTGAAGATGATTTTATATGAATGTCCTTAGGACACGTATAAATAATTTTCTACAAAGAAAAATATGATTCTAGACATTGTGTTGTGACAAACATTTCCCAACGTCGTGATAGTTAAATGTTCTTATAACAAGAATAAATCATCATCTGCAAATTTGAAGTTGTTTTTCTATCAATGTTCTTATATTCAACAAATATAAATCATCATATACAACATATATATCAAGTAGATTTGTTATCAATGTCCTTAATACATGAATACATTATTGAATGACTTTTTATCAATGTCCTTATCACAAGTATAATTCATTATCTGCAATGTTGAAGATGATTTGTTATCAATGCCCTTAGTAAAAGTATAAATAATTGTCTACAAAGTAAAAGATGATTCAAGACATTGCATTGTAATGAACATTTCCCAACATCACGATTGTGATGAAAATTTCCCAACAATGTAATAATTCAATACATTGCATTGTGATGAAAATTTCACGACGTCGCATTATGACGACCATTTCCCAACATTAGAAAAACAAAATATTATTCTACAATGTGTCATGTTTTTCCTGACATCACATTATAATGAACATTTTCAAACGTAAGATTGTGACAAACATTTCCCAACGTCGCAATGTGTCAAACATTTCCCAATGTCACTTTATGACGAACATTTCCCAACGTCACATTGTGATGAACATTTTCCAACATCAAATTGTGACGAAAATTTCCCACTATCGCAATGTGACAAACATTTCATAATGTCACATTGTGACAAACATGTCCCAATGTCTCTTTCTGACGAAAATTTCGCAACATTTCATTGTGACGAACATTTTCCAATGTCACATTGTGACGAACATTTTCCAATGTCGCATTGTGACGCACATTTCCCAACGTCGCATTGTGATGAACATTTCCCAGCGTCTCACTGTGACAATTTTTTTTCAATGTTTCATTATGACGAACATTTCCCAACGTCACAATGTGACAAACATTTCCTAATGTAGCATTGTGATGAACATTTCACAACATTGTAATGTGACAAACATTTCCTAGCATCTCATTGTGACAAACATTTTGCAATGTCTCATTATGACACCCTTTTCCCAGTGTTCCAAAAGTAAAAGACAATTCTACAATCTGTCAAGTGTTTCCAGACATCGCATTATTATGAACATTTCCCTACATCGCAAGGTGACAGATATTTCCCAATGTCGCATTGTGACGAACATTTCCTAGTGTCTCATTGTGAAGAACATTTTCCAACATCACATTGTGACGAACATTTCTCAAAGTCACATTGTATTGAACACTTCCCAATGTTGCAATGTCACGCAAATTTCCCAATATATATATATATATATATATATATATATATAGTACAACACACATAGCCATGGCCATGGTCATTTATGGTCATCCATAGCCATGGTTATGGTCATGGTCAACCCTATTCATGATCATCCATATTCATTGTCATGGTCATCATCAATTTCAGTTAACTATGATCATGGTCAACCATAGTCACAATCATGGTCAACCATAGAGTCATGGTTTACCATAGTTAACCATACTCATGGTCAAGCATACACTATCACTCTTAGCCATACCATGGATTTTTATTATACTTTACTAATATATAATTAAAGTATTACTTTATTATTGTATTAATACTTTATTAATGTATTATTTAATAATGTATAAATACTTGATTAATTTGCATTAATATATTAATTAATAATGTATAAATATATTACTTATAATATATTTAAACATTATTATAACAAGATAATAAATTATTATAAGGTATTAATGTGCCTATGTATTATTACATATTACTTATTGATGTATCATTACTTTATTAATGTATCATTACCTTATTAATATATTATTTTACTAGCATACTCCCTCAACGGGCGAATGGGAATGCCAAAGTATCTTTTAGATTCTTGTTCTTTGGAATAGAAACATTATATATCAATATGATTCCACATTCTAATTTTCTTCATGTTTAGACATTTCATGTTGCAAAATTTCAAGTTATTTCTTTAATTTGGAGGGCAGTCTACAGTGATGTGGTCATCCTTAAAGAAAATAAAACAGTATGGTCAAAAGAAATGACTTATGCCACTTTTTCGACCACATCGACCCCCTCTTCTTCCTCCATAACCACTTCTTATATGATAATCATTTCCTCTTCCGCCTTGGTTTTGATCTGCTAAGTGTGTGTGATATATCGTTCAATAATTAGAATTGTTTACATTGTGTTGGCATTATAATGTAGCATTGGTATTGTCTTCGCAGATGGTATGTACTATGAACATGATGGATCCGGACCTCATGATCATGGGAGAGGAGACCATATACTAATATGTTGCAAACTCTCCCTCTAAATTCCCTAAGGCTAGAATTGCACTGAAAGCCCCAAAACAAAAGGCCTAGCATGGCTACCATGGTTTTAATAAGTAATTATTAGATGTTCAAAAAATACAATAGCACCACTATATACCATAGTTACCAAATTTGACCGTATTGGCTCAAAAAATTCGAAATTCAATGATATGATTCGGTTCGCGTATTGATACGCCAATTCGAGTTCAATAGGAGAATTTCTGGGTTGATTACATATTTCTATATAATAAAATGGCAAGCTGTCAACTTGTGAGAATTTGTTCATCAAGACTATAGACCATGATGAATATTCCAAAGCATCTTCTTTTGAGACTATAAGCCATGATTAATATTCCAAAGAATCTTCTTTCAAGACAATTTGAACCAATTGTGCAACGATCGAGCATTTTTGTCCAATGGCTACATAGGTGCAATAAAATTTTTCACTATCAGGCTTTGAATTTGACTTCATTTTCTTCTGATTCAATATGATATCAATATCTATAGTGGGGTTTTTCAATTTGTCGGTCCCAATTATCAGTTCTAGTTGACCACGAACTACAGGGATGAGGCTAACCACCACTCATACCCAATTGAAGCCGCGGCCACACAAGTTCAATCAACCGACAATCACAACAACCCAAAAGCTCAATTGTCTGGAAAATGCTTCTAGTAAGAATGCTCGATCAACAAACACTCACAAAATCTCGATCGAACCGTAAATGGTTTGTTTCTGTTATGCAAAAATCTGTAGACACAAAAAAACATCCACGACTACAACGTACGTACGATTGGGATGTAAACTTCAGTGGGCTAGGGAGGAACTACATGATGACTTATTTATATCCAATGTAACCTCGCTATTGAAAACGATAAAAGGATTTTAAGTTTATTTATCATGTTCTTCATTATTGATATTGCAATGGTAATTTTATATTGAAAATTTAAAATAAAAATACACTTTAAAGTTTAATTTCATATAGAATTCACAGTTTTACTTTAATTTCATATGGGCTAGCTTCCAAACTGCTCTATCTATCTTGCCTGAACTGAACCTCCCTGCTGGAATGATATTTCATGTAGTTTCCTTCCTCCTTCCCTTGTTGATAAGTTTTCGTTTGGAATCTCATTGGAGATCCCATTCCCCTTCGAAATACAAGTTTCGGAAATCAATAAAAAGAGAAATATAAATGTATGTATGCAGTGCATGAAAGAGATACTCAATTCACAGTTTTTCTAAATGTAGTCGAAGAGGTTTCCTTGTTTTTTTTTTAGTGTATTTAGTTCAATTTCACAAGTATTAGTATTAATTGGGGGATCATATTTTACATCCACACATTATATCGATGAGGATATATGGGAAACAATTTTTGAAGGGTTGGATGAGGATATATTGAGGATATATGGGAAACAATTTTTGAAGGGTTGGATGAGAATATAATGTGGAGATGATTTGAAACAATTTTTGAATGGTTTTGAGGTTTTGACTGTTATCATTATTAATTTAGATTTTAAGATATATATTCCCTAATTTTTTCCCAATTGAATTTTAGGTAGTCAAATTTTTTCAGTATGAAACATATATAGATTGAAAACCGCAAATTTCTAGGGTTCGAAGTGGCAAAATCAATGAGGTCTATAGCTATAACATAAACAAAGAAATTGAATTTGTAAGTTTATTGAGTTACCCACCACTTTCATTAGCACCTCAACATTGAAAATTAAATATATATATATATATATATATATATATATATACTAGCACAGCCACAAGTCACTCGTGGCTGGTGAATGCCGAAATAACCACAGGACCCTGTGCATTAAATAACTGACGCGGTAAGAGCTCTAAGCAGGAAAATCTTGCCCAGTAAATAATAGTTGGAGTAAAAAAAATCTCGCCCAGAAATAATAGTTGGAGTAAAAATCGCGGTTAGTAAACTTGGGCTTTTTAGAAAATGAAACAGTAATCACTCAGAGGTGGCAATCAGCTAGCCATCATAGTAAATTTTAAATATGATTAAGTAAAAGTGAAACAATAAACATGTAAACGATGGTCTTTATAATAGTGAGGAAGCTAGTGGTTGAAATCACAACCATTGATTTATTGGGACAACTAAGAATATTCCAACAATATTTAATCTTGTCCATACAAAATTGATTAAGTACTAAAAACATATTTAATGTGCCCATTGTCAATAGGTGTATTCCTTTTGGCATAATAAACATTAGTACTTATCATGCTCATTTCTATTTCTTTCTCTATCCCTTAGTTGAATCTATACACTACATATATATATGCAAGAAAGAGGCAAATTTTGTTGGTACTACTGCGGAAAACACGATAAAGGTTCGTGTGGAACATTCAACACCACCAAGTTCAGTCTGAATATATAAGAGAGATCATATTTCTGGACTTAGGGGGAGAAATATATAATATTAAATATTATTTATGTTGGTGTTAAAGTGTGGGGTTGATCTAACACCAAGTGTTGGACCTTGACCAGGTTTTGAGGAAACACTGGTCATGTTTCACCATTTTTTGGGACTTCGACAGGTTGGTCGAAGAAGGAGTGCCCAGGCGAAGCGACGATCGCGGGATCTCACCCTTTTTGTGGGATTTTTGGGTTTTAGGTTTTATCTAACGGCTATGGAATGTAGGCCCATGGGTTTACCCATGTTTAGGCCCTTTTTGTAATGTATAAATAAGTGGCTAAGAATGTAAGAAGTAGAATGGCTAAGTGCAAGTAGAGTTACTAGTTTTGATCGACTTTGTGCAAGAACCTATGAGGTTTGCTAAGTGCGAATACTTGTGAATGATTTGTGAATAATGTATGAAAGACTTGCAGAGCTAAGTGCAAGTGGTTGTAGTTGTATTTGTGTCTTGACCAAATCCGGGGAAGGAGGATCTAGAAAGGTGTGTGCAGATCTCCTGTCCTTTGCAGAGTTGGATGTGTGGCTTGGTGCATGTAAGAAGATTGAATAAGACTAATAAAGAAGAAGAAGAGTTGGTGGACGTATCCCCACACTGGGGTGAACCACGTATATCTTGTGTTGATGTGCTTTGTGCAATGATTTTCATGGTGTTTATGCTTATGTTTGCTCAGTTCACTATTCTTGATGTATGATAGCTAGATCTATGATTATTAGTGATTTATGATGTGAATGAATGTTAGATATGAACTAATGCTAAGTGCTTAGAGGTGTTGATCTGTTTATTACAACATTGTTCTGTATTTAGGGTTAATTTGTGAAGTGAATAAGAATCATAATTGAATGCATACTATTGGCTAAGTGTTATGCTGAAGTGTGTAATCACAGATCTGTGTCCTAGCTAGGTTGTAGACACTTGAGTCCTGCAACCCCCCCTGCCTCTACCTCGGGTGAGACTTCAATGACTTCGTAGGTGTTGCCGAAAGGGTCGGTAGTTAGGGTTTTGTTGGTGCGTTGAACCCTGGGTCTGCCCCTGTGCCAACAAATGGTTCAGTTGCTGGGACCTAAAACTATGATTGTTGGGAACTAAAGAAAGAAGAAAGATTTGTCCATAGATCTGTTGTTGTATTTTGCGGTATTCTACTTGACTTGAGAAGCTCTGTACTAAGAGAAGGGAGTTTGATCTGAAGGAAAGAGGTAATATATTAAAGCTGTGTGCTCTGATAAAGGTAAGATAAGTGGAAATTTCTGCTTCAAAAGTATGAATCTAGGTATGTTTGATAGATTTTCTCCTATCATGAAAACTAGGGAACAACTAGAATAAGGAAGACTTGATCGGAATAGATTTAATAGAGATAGTGAAAGATTTGTTATTCCTATGAATAGAAATAATTTTTGGATTAACAAGTGGATGCAGGAACCTAGACAGAATGTTTGCAGATTGCAGGTCCATTATTGTGATCCTAGTGCGCAGTACAGGAAAGGTAGGGGATCATTTAAGAGAAAGAGAGGAGTGACATTGTGTTATAACTGCAGAAGACCGGGGCAGCTTTCTAAAGAATTCCCTGGCATAGGTCTTATTTGTCTTTGTTGTAAGGCTATTGGTCATGAGGTTTTGGATTCCCCTATAACGATTGATAAAGTTGAAAAGATGAACCTGAGACAAGAAAACCATGAGGAAGATCAAGAAACTAAGGATGTGTTAGAAAACTAGAACGAATCAGAATCTATGTTATTACAGCGGAAAGAAACATTGAATGATCACAAAAACATCAGTCTACCAGAGATCTTAAAAGAGAAGCAGTGCATAGAAAAAATAATAGGGGACTTCGACATAGATTGTGTATTAGATGAGGAAACACATGTGAATCTTATGCCATAAAGTACTTGCGAAATTTTGGGAAATCCAGCTATGGTTCCTTCATTGGGGAGGATAGGATTTTTTAAAGGAAAGATGATAACCCTATGTGGAAGACTTACTCATGTACCTATGATTGCCCATGGAACATTGACTAAAGAAGAATTTGTAGTCATTAAGTTTGTGGAGAATAATGCCCCATTTTCACCTTTGTTAGGAAAGAATTGGATTGAGACAGATCAGATCTAGAGGAAAGCAGAGGAAGAAGCTACAGAACAAAAAAACAAGAACTAAGGGACTTCATGGCTAGGAGAATAGCGTCCTTAATAGAAGAAAAAGAAGACAATTCAAAGCAGCTAAGGGCCAGAGATTTAGTTGTCAAAGTTGCAAGAATGCAGGAAGGCTTGAAAACCCTATCCATGCAAGAGAGAAGTGCATCTACCCCTGGAATAGTAAGGGAAGAGATATCATGCCCGAACCCTTTGGAAGACCCTCAACAGTGAGAAATTACTACACTAGGATAAAATAAGAATAAGAATGGAAAGAGGAATCCAGAGACTCAGATCACAGGAAGAAGGCAAGAAATCTCAGTAATAAGAAGGAAAAGTTAGAAAAACTATAGGAAATTCCAAAGAATACTTCGCAGAAGGTAGGCTTGCAGAACTTGAACCTCGTCGGATTAGCAGAACCGCGTAGAAAGGAACTTCGCCACGACGAAGCTATATGATCATTAGAGGCATATCGACCATTAGAATGACACTCCAAAACAATTAGAAATGAAGTTATTGCCAGAAATATCACCATTGGACCATTGAGACCGTGCCATAACAGATGGATTGAGGCATTTCGACCCATTGAAGGAATCTGTTATGATGTTGTTTATTTATTCTGTCGAATGTCGCACTGGGGCCGATTTTGCAAACTGAGATATTCGAGCTAGAAGAGAAGTGATTTCATACCATGTTGTGTTGTCTAAGACCTTGCCACTGATTCGATTACCTTGATCATATGTTCACCTACCCAATCTATTTGACCACGAGCGTGTATGTTGGGCGAACGTAGCGTAGTAGAGAAGTCGGTAGAAGAAATATTGATCGACCTTATGGATGAGAAGGTTATGTCTGCAAGTATACAGGCCTCGTCGACGGGAGGATTGCAAGCATCCCCCTCGACTGGACATCGATTTGGGCCATCTCAAACTACGACAGAGAAAAGAAGAAATCATCGCGACAATCTAGCGAATGCAAAGTAGATATCGTCGATCTTGACCGACTACATCCCACCCTTGGCTAGCATGGTTAGTTGTGACAGGGTCCTGAGGGATTTTGAATACACAGTCATTACGACATACCTCCCAAAAAGGATACGCACAGTAGGACCATAATTGGGACTGATCCCAACTCTTAAGATAAGTGATTTTAACCTCAGCGATAGGAAGAATTATGCGATGTTTGCACCACATCGCTACCTGAAAAAGATGATTGGGAAGAAGCCTAAGATCATTGCCTAGTCGTGGATCAAGGAGATCGCAAGATCGACCATCTTGAATGTGATGAAGATTACACACTTCGGTAGACATCATGAAGTTAACGCGTGCATTAAACTCCTCCTGTCGTGATTCCATGATGGGTGCATGTGGTTGGATAGGCGCATCACTATGGATCTGGTGTTGATCCACCTCATTACTGGACTAAGCATGCAGGGACTAGACCCTCAGAAATTCCACCCTAAGAAGACATCATATCACTCCTTGGCACAGTGAATCAAAGAAGCATACGGTGATGTGGATAAAGGAAAGCGAGGCTATAAGGTAGCCTCCATCCAGAATGGTGTAGTGCGCCTAGCTTGTCAGTTGATAGCGGGAAAGCTTGTCAGAAGGAACAAGCCGACACAAGTCACAGACTTCATAGTTGACCTTGCAGGAAAATGCGTCGAAGGGATGCAGATGAACTGGGCGAGTTATCTCATCAATGAGTTGGAGAAGCACTGTCACGAAGCGTAGGACCAAGGATATGAGTTCCACTTCAACTAGTTACTAATTCTTATAGCATTTGTCACTTGGGAAATGTCAGAGGGAGTGACATTCCCTACAATTGATCCATCAAAACCACTGGCTGCGAGGTTCACCACTTTGTGGTATTCGAGCGACATGGCGAAGCAGTGGAAATCAAACGCAGTGTTCCACAGTTACTACCTACATCTCACGCGTGCCATTGAGTCATTCCCCTAAATGAATCCTAACACCTTGCATACTTAGAGACCACTAGCGAAGTTCCACGCAGACCACCACTTTATCTACATCACTGCGCGCAAGGATGAAAGTCAAGAGGAGTTGCAGTCGTATTATAATTTGACCGAAGAAGACCTAGAAGAGATCGCTAAAGAATGGCCAGCTGAATTCCTTGTATCAGTCAAAGATGTCGAACTGTCCAACCCCGACCTCATCAGAAGTCCTATGGTTACCCGAATGGAGAATGATGGCCCAAGCAACACTAAGAAAAAGAAGAAGGAGGAGGAAGTGTAGGAAATAGACATTGAAGAGAAGGAAAACGCATCAGAGGAAACTGCGTTTGACTCACCTGGAGGAGGAGGAGGCGACGAAGTAAACCAAGAAGAGGAAGGGGAATAATACAAGCAAGAAAAGGGTGAAGTAACACTGCTGAAGGATCCCCTAATAGAGGTAGAGACATCAAAGAAAAGGAAGGTTTCTCTGAAGAAACCCTCAACACGGAAGAAATCTCGAGCCAACAAGACCAAGTCACAGAATGTGCTCACAGTGGATGATGTTGACCTCATCATCGCAGCTGTCTACTGTGCCATCATCATTAGAAGGTGTAGAATTGGGGGATGATCCCACCCAATTGCAAATGTTAGGATATGCGATAGAGGCTCGCCTTCATCGAGTCCAGGAGTAAAACGAACAGGCCACAGAGGCCTTAAATCAAGAAAAGGAGGAGGCCTTAGAGAAACTTTGGGTTGCGCAGCAAGAGACATATGACCTTCAGGCGAAGTTTGAAGAAGACAAGGAGAAAATCTAGAAAGAGGAAGACGAGTTGCTCGTAGAGAAAATTGGGATTAGAGAGGCAGTGAATAGAGTACTTTGCTCTGTGTTGGGGTTGGCAAAGATGGAAGAAGAGACAACAGAGAGCCAAGTAGGGAAGCTCGTTGAATCCATTCAGTTGCTTCAAGCAAGAGTAGCAGAGCTAAAACTTCAAGCAGTTCCTAACACTCCGCAGGAAGTACGAGATCAAAGGGAAGAAACTGCCAGGAGCGCAGTAGAAATAATTAGGGCGTTGGATTCAGAATGCAAGAAACTCAGTGACCGAAGTGTACAGACCTATGAGTGCCTTGTAAAAGACCCAGAGCTGAGGAAATTGGAGGCTCAGCTCCAGGAGGAGAAGCAGCAGGCATTGACTATGCAAGCATAACTGAAGCAACTTACAGCAGTGGAAAAGATGAAAAGGTCGCAGGAGCAATGCACAGTTCAACAACAGGTCATTTCCATCCAGAGCAGAGTGATGGAGGTGACACAGAGACTCCAATCGGTGCAGGAAGAAGCTTACACACTTTTTGAAGAACTCGAGGGACAAGGATCACAGTTGGAACAGGTGGTCATAACAATGAAACAACGCCTCGAAGGGCATGTCACCGATAAAGTAATCCAGGATTTTGTTGAGCAGGAGGCTCTGGCAAAGCAGCAAGTCGAGGAAGCTCAAACTAAGCTTGAGGCTTTTGAAGCAGTGTTTCCCAGACCAGAGTGACTCGGGATGAGTCACAGGTGAGTGTTGGGGGCATGTTGGCTCTTGACCAAGTTTTGAGGAAACACTGGTCATGTTTGACCATTTTTTAGGACTTCGACAAGCTGGTCGAAGAAGGAGCGCCCAGGCGAAGTGGAGATCGTGGGACCTCGCCCTTTTTGCGGGATTTTTGGGTTTTAGGGTTTATGTAATGGTTATGGGATGTCGTCCCATGGGTTTACCCATGTTTAGGCCCTTTTCATAATGTATAAATAAGTGGCTAAGAATGTAAGAAGTAGAATAGCTAAGTGCAAGTAGAGTTACTAGTTCTAATCGGCTTTGTGCAAGAACCAGTGAGGGTTGCTAAGTGTGAATAGTTGTGAATGCTTTGTGCATACTGTATGAGAGACTTGCAGAGCTAAGTGCAAGTGGTTGTAGTTTGCTTTGTGCCTTGACCTAATCTGGGGGAGGAGGATCTGGCGAGGTGCATGCAGATCTCCTATCCTTTGTGGAGTTGGATCTGTGGCTTGTTGCATGTAAGAATATTTAGCAAGAATAATAAAGAAGAAGAAGAGTTGGTGGACGTAGCCCCACACTGGGGTGAACCACATATATCCTGTGTTGATGTGCTTTGTGCAATGATTTTCATGGTGTTTATGTTGATTTTTTCTTAGTGCACTATTCTTGATGTGTGATAGATAGATATATGATTTATTAGTGCTTTATGATGTGAATGAATGTTAGATCTGAACTGATGCTAAGTGCTTAGAGGTGTTGATCTGTTTATTACAACATTGTTCTGTATTTAGGGTTAATCTGTGAAGTGAATAAGAATCATAATTGAATGCATACTATTGGCTAAGTGCTTTGTTGAAGTGTGTAATCACATATCTGTGTCCTAGCTAGGTTGTAGACACTTGAGTCCTGCAACCCCCCTACCTCTACCTCAGGTGAGACTTCAACGACTTCGTAGGTGTTGTCGAAAGGGCTGGTAGTTAGGGTTTTGTTGGTGTGTTGTTGAAACGCTGAACCCTGGGTCTGCTCTTGTGCCAACACCAAGTATGTAAAGAATTTAATGCTTTGTAATTTTGTAATTGTGTACTTATTAAGATAGATGTGGTAAAGCATGGAAGTAAACACGATTAAAAAGAATGTAAAGATGACAAATATAATGGTATGAATGCCGAGGAGTTTGAGCCTGCACACCCATTTATATGAAAAATGACCATTACAACATGCACATTCATAAATTTAAAAAAAAAATAATGTACCCGCAACTTCTTTTTCATCTCAAGATGGTAAGGAAAAATGTGACATATTAATTACTTTGTTTTTTTTCCCTTTATTATACTGAAAATGAATATATTTAACAAATGACATCATTAATTATCATAATTCAATAAAACATAGGGATATAGTACCAAGTGAAATAAATCATAATTGGAAGTGAGACAGCTCCAAGAGGAGATAGTGACAAGTGATAGAAATCATAATTGGAAGTGAGAGAGGTTCAAGAGGCAGTCACAAGGTTGATTAGTGTTCCCTAGAAGAAACTAAAGAAACATGTAGCAGGAACGTTCTTATTTTTGGATTCATTTTTTGAAGTTGGTTTCTTCAATTTTGGAGTTTGTTAAAAATAACAACTTTGCATGTTACAGGTTTGGAAGTCTTAGAAGTATGGATAGTAGAAACAAGTGAATCTTTCCGGGTAGGAGAAACAGGACGGAACAATATATATCCTTTGTGGAGACTAAATATACTACAAACACATTTACACCGTGCTAGGCAAACACAAAACCCATTGTTTGAATGATATGGAGATGTACAATTGCACATAACATCTTCATTACACTCTTGGTCCGAAAAAGTATTTTATTTGTGTTATTGCCAGGTTGGAGAGAAAAGTCCCCATGTAGAAGTTGTGTTCACAACATGAAAATTCCTAATACGTGTGAAGAGATTATAGCTTCAGAAGTAGTACATCAACTATTATATACAACTATTCTGTAAAACTACATACAGTTCACCTAATTTAAGAACTAAAGATTATGGTTGTATCCAATTAGTGTTTGACCAGTGTCACCAACTACCAACCGGGGACACCATAGTTCAATCGACTCTATTATTTTTGCCTTCAAATCCTACTATTTCATTCCATTCAACCATCCCACTCAAATATTCACTAGAGATACTTCCATCAAAATTCCCAAGTCTAAAAAAATGGCAACTTCCAAAATTTACAATACTTACTTCCATAAAAAAACTCCAATTTCATAAAACTCTAACTTACGATTGAAATTAAAATTTTACAAGACAATAAAAAGGATTTAACCTCTTCTAGAGTTATATAAATCTTTTAGTGATATTTCAGCTGATAGATATACCTGGCTCAGAGCCGGTATATACAAAGTTAGCGATTCGGTAGGGTTAGTGGTTTACCAATCGAGGATGATCGAATGATAGAGCCAGTATATACATAAGTTGATATTATCTTATGTTTTGGTAGGGTTGGTGGTTTACCAATAGAGAATGATCGAATGAAAAGTGATGAGAGATCAACTGTGACTGGTTGGCATTGCCAAGGACCTTGCCATGGAGTTTTGTGGAGAGCTATGGGGATTTGGAAACTTGACAATAGTTTAAATAGTGACAGAGAAGTCTAAATCTCATACCGAAATTATCTTCACATTCCATTGCCTCACAGATCTAGCAGACTCCATGCTATCATCTTCAAAGTGAATGTAAAACCCCAGGACTATAAACACTAACACCATCCATTAGATATTGACACATCATCGGCATGACATTACAATTGAAAACTAAATCCTTACTAAACTAAATCTCAATAACCTTACTTCATGTAAAAAGACATTAAGTCTGAGAATTCAACCATGGAACTTGTGGGGTTGGGAAGATGCATAGAAAAATTAAAAAGGAAAATAAAAACTTACTTTTATTGAATATATCAGCACAGTCCTTGAAAGGCCAGTCCTTGAACTACCATTCCTTCCCAAGAATGAACACCACCATGACACAACTCCAGTCATTGGGTGACAATGCAAATGGCTTATCCCCCACCTCAAAGGTAAGCCCCGCCCTAAGATGATCACTCTTCTTCTGTAAAGTAATACACTCAAGCTTCTTGGGCATCTCCTTGACCTTGGCATCAAGGGCATAGTAAACCCTAACCTCCAAAAATTCCTTCACATTGTACATATTCAAGAGGGTCTAGAATGAATTGGGATAAAAAATTATAGTCACACCCTCACCAACAATGTTGTTGTTACATTTAATGATAGTATTTAATGTTGAGGATATCCTGCAATTTCCCTTCAACCTATCTTTTTGCTAACTATATTCCTCGATGGCAGGTTTCAGAACGGACCATATGGCATCAGTGGAATTGATTTTTCCATGTAGTTAGTCCAATAGCAATTTCCAATCGGGTAAGAAAACAAGCCTATGAGCATGGGCTTGCTGGAGGTAATCAGTGTGCTTCATGTGGGAGTTGTTAAGGAAGAAAATGAGGGGTATAGAGGCTGCCCTGCTTGGCTTTGTAGGTGGTTTTGATGGTGCAGGGGAAGCGATATTTGTCCCCATATAGGAATTCCTCAGGGGAGCCAAGGAGGCGGCACATTCTCTCCACTTCAATGTGAGTTGAGTAGTCGCAGAGGACTGTGAGAGAGTCTATGGACGGCTTGAGGGAAGATTATACTATGTGACCATCAGGAAAGTTAACACAACGCTTGCAGGTATGAAACATCACCAGAGTCTTACAACCCATAAGCTTGGGCATATACAGGAAGATATGCCAGACACCAAGTTGCTAGAAAACATTGATCATTTGAAGAGAAAAATTTATGGTTTTCTTCTTTAGCGTATTGAGTCTCTTGCTTCTTCTCTTGATAACCATGCATGTGGTTTCTAAGCAAGTCTATTTCTGTATCAAATTTCTCGCTGATAGTTAATTACGAATTTCCTAGTTCTTGAGATATTCATGAGCCAAAATAATTAGTAAGTCTTCAAAAGGCTTTGTAATTGCATAGGCGTGGGCGCATCACCCCTCTTCTTTCCTGCGGAGCAGCTCAAATTTCCCTGGTACACCGGTGCCTCCACTACCGCTGCAAACTTCTATTTTCACCGAAGATATGGACGAATTAGAGATAACAGTCTACTCAGGAATAAACTATTCCATGACGAAATGACCGACTCCTCCTCCTCCTATATGTGCATTTGTAGGCTCAAACTTGTTTGCACCTTGACATGATTGAGAGGTTTGGAGCATAGCCATCACAGAAAGAAGACATCCTGACTAACCATGACCATGCCCATGACTATATGAAGAATAAGAGTAGGGTATGGGTATGCTTGTCATAATGTTTTTGCTTCTAGGTTGATGTTCGTTCATGAGTGCCATCATGGATCCAATGTCGACATCTCTACCATATTCAACCATATGAACTCCATACAAGATGGAATAAGGTTGATCAGTTGTGTTCATATGCTCCATTCCCTGCATATGATCCCAATTACATATATTTCAACTAGAATTTAATCCACCTTTTGTGCATTCGAACACACATGATCGTGCTTTGCTCAACCTTACACACCAAAGGGTGATCACAGTATTAATTCATCAATGGCAGATCTAGATCCTTATGTTGACATGGAATAATCATTCCTCACGACAAGAATACCTACTGCTCAACATATCAAAGAAAATTAGTGGGAGAAGAAGTAGAAGGAGCTATTCCCATTAATCACACACGATCACCAGTTATAGTGTGTGAATTGTGCTCAAAGCAGAATCTCCGCTTCAGAAGCCAAAAACCCAAGCTAACAGCTTCTTGCCCTCGCTTTTCAGTAAGGTAAAAGGTGTGTGTACTGGCATATGCCATCTTGGTAAAAAATTGAGCATGATGCACTTTTGGGATGTACGTGGGGAAGGGATCACATATCCTATTTTGGCCTTGTACAGTTTGGATTGATTAATGGTGTAAGCAGTATTGCTCCAGATCGGGCCTTTTGTAGGCATGGAGGGAGGCAACATCGACGGAGGATTCAGAACATATCTTAGTTTATCAATGAGGCATATTTTTTTAGATAAGCATGAAAGGAGGCAGTTGTAGTAATTATGCCGATAAGTATCATTGAACACTAGACTGACCGCAAATGATTTAAATGAAATGTGACAGGATTTAAATGAAATGTGACAGGTGGATACATTGATTTGACAAGTAGTATTGGTTAGGTGGTATTTGAAAACCTGTCAACCAGTTGACAGGTTTTCAACAAAACCTAACACTAAATATGCCTTCGACATAATTATTGTATAAATATTTTATTAATGTATTAATACTTTAGTTCAATATAATGTAATATTTTAATGTAGTTTTTAATATTTTAATATTTTTTAATTTATGAATGCTTTATTAATGTATTAATATTCTATTAATATATTAATACTTTAGTTTAATATAATGTAATACTTTAATGTATTTTTTAATATT
>SNQJ01S0050086.1:104200-135894 GCA_010110895.2 Picea sitchensis | reverse complement strand
TGTGCGTGTTCCTAGGAATGCTTGTGTGTTCCTATATCACATGCACATTCTTAGGAACGTGCATGCGTTGTTTAGAGTTCAAAATGTTTTGGGCAAGAATGACAAATTTAGTGTACGTGTATGCTGAGTTGGTGTCCTCGGATTTAGGTTCAGCATGACAAACCTAGTGGTTCGGTCTACAAATAGATAAAAACCTTCATTTTTATGAATACCTCTCTATATCTATGGTTTTTATGTTGTTTTTCTATAGGCTACCTAAATCCATTGTTATACATAAATAAATAAATTCAACTATGGAGATTCCAAATATATAGTTTATTTTTTTAAATTAACATTCTTTACTATCATATATCAAAATCCTTGAATACATACCTTTTTTATTTCTGCTATACCTTTTTGTCAACTTAACCATTTCTAAAATGAGTTATATGCCACACTAGAAGAGACTCATACTAATGATCTAAAAATATATATATATATATTTTTATAATGTTAAGACCCTCCTAGCATGCATTAAGAGAAGACCTTGTAATTTCAAGGATATATTGACCTTCATAATTTAAAAAAATATAAAATTAATATTATAAATTTTCAAAAAATACACCACACTAGAACAATGTGTTCTCTATAATTATACAAGTTTTTGGAAGGAAATTTCATCGTTAAGGTACTCAAGCCCTCCAGAGACATGTACCTTATATTTTGTTGGAAAACTAACATACCACCCTTAAAAAAATGAAATTTCACATAGTTATTCACAATTTCTAAGAATAAAAATTGTATATTCGGAAAACTAATTCAATTTCTTGAGTTTCATCTTTTTACACCATATTCAAATTCATTGTAAAAGTACCTTGAGTAATCCTTCCAAGTTAAGAGATTGTTTTCCATATTTACATTGTGAGATACCATCATTAACTTGCACATACCCATAAACTCTCCTAATATAAATAATATGTGTCTATATTTTATAGCATTTTAACTTAAGAAGAAGGTAACATGCTTCTAGGAGGCTTGCATCAAAGTAAACTTCAATGAATAAATAGGTTCCCGAACTTCAATGAATAAATCCGATGATAATGGTGGTGGGTTCTGGAAGGTCTTTCGCCCTTCGTCCACCCTGATCGCGAGGATTTTGACTTTTACATCTTAATGAATTTGGATATAATAAAAAAATTGATATTCTATACATTTGTATAAACTTTAATGACTTATAAAAAAATTAAAATAAATCAGATTTTGATTTTACAAGCAATTTAAAGCTGAAATTCCAAGTGGCCACCTTCAAGTCTCATTGAAATTATTTGCCACTTGCATTATCTAACAACCTTAAAATAGTTGTGCTTCCTTGATACATACAAGGAATCTTTATTTGCCTTTATCTCTCAAACAAGGGGATCTCATACACCAATTTGGTGTGGTGGCTTAGCCATGACCTTAAAAATAAATTATTATTATTATTATATATATAAATTCATTGTTAATTAAATTGTGCCATTTCAAATGATATTTTTATGAATTTAAATTACAATCTATCTTTAAATCTAATTAATTTATTTTGATTTTTTTTTAAATATATTGAAATGTTTTTCAATGTAATTTTTTTTGTTTGTAATTTTTTAAGTAAGTTAGTAAATGAAATTCTATAATAGAAGATTCTATTTTTAACAATGAAATTTTGCAATTTCAAATATTTTAACTTCTCATAATGTAAATCAAATTGTCCACTTTTATTTTTTATTTTTATTGAAACAATTAGATATGGTAATTCTAACAATTAAAACTAGTAATATGGAAAATGAATGAATCAATAAGTAATTAGTTTAGATATTTTAAATGGTCTATTTTTGGTCTCTTAGGAAAAGAGGTGGTGTAAAATTCATTTTGGATTGATTGAATTGTAGATATTAGATGTTAATATTGTACAATTTTATTACAGTATGGATATTTGAGGGTGTTTAATCTATTTATTTAATAAAAAATAATAATTTCACCAATTCAACATTGCAATTTTAACAAAGATTCTCTAGTTCCAATGAAAACAAATTTTGGCCTTCTTCTTTAATAATTGGATAAATTTAATCTTTCTAGTAGATTTACTATGGATATTTGAGGGTGTTTAATCCCTTTATTTAATAAAACATAATAATTTCACCAATCCAACATTGTAATTTTAACAAAAATTCTCCAACCTAGTTCCAATAAAAACAAATTTTGACCTTTTTCTTTAATAATGGGATAAACTTAATCTTTCTAGTAGATTTTTTTTTAAGATAAAGTTATATCTTCATTGTTTTAAATAGAGAAAAACTTTGAAAACTAAATCATATAGTCAAATTTCACATGCATTAAATGGAACTATAGCATTATAGCAAAATTTTTATGAATTTGAAAAATAATTAAAAAAAATAAATTAAAATTTTCTACTCATTAACTTAATTTCTATGGAAAATGTTAAAGGAAAATTTTAAATTAATTTATATGGTAGAGAGTGTGAGAGGGGGAGAGAGAAAGATAGAGAGGGGGGTAGAGAGAGGGGTAAATGTAGTAGAGAGAGAGAGAAAGATAGAGAGATAGGAGAGAGTGGGAGAGGTAAAATGTGGTAGAGAGGGAGAGAAAGATAGAGAGGGGGTAGAGGGGGTAAAACAGAGTATGTGGTAAGGAGGGATGAATGTGGGAGAGAGAGAGGAGGGAGAACAATGAGAGGGGAGGGAAGAGAGAAAGAGAGGGATGAGGAGGGTAGAGGGGTGTGTGAGATGGGGGAGAGAGAAATACAAGGGGGGTAGAGAGAGATATTTTTTTTGTGTGAGAGAGAGAGAGCGGAAAGGGGGAGTAGAGAGAGAGAGAGAGAGAGAGAGAGAGAGAGAGAGAGATGGACCATGAGAGGGGGTAGAGAGAGAAAGAGGGGGAAAGAGAGAGAGTGATACTAAGGAGAGAGAGAGAGGGGTGGAGGGATTTAGAGAGAGAAGGGAGGAAGAGGGAGGGATAGAGAGGAGTGGTGTGAGAGTGTGAGGCATGGAAAGGCAAGGTCTAGGTGTAGTCTTTCCATGCCATGTCTAGGTTTTACCATGTGTAGGAATGTGAGAGAAAGACAAAGAGGAAGTGAGGAAGGAAAGAGAGGAAAGGAAAGGTAGAGAGAGGGAGAAAGACAAAGAGGGAGAGTGAGGAAGGGGGGATAGAGAGGAAAGGAAGGTAGAGAGAGGTAAAGAGAGAAAGGGGGGAGAGAGAGGGAGAGGGATTAAAAGTGAGGGGGAAAGAGGGGTAAATGTAGGAGAAAGAGAGAGAGAGGGGGGATATGAAAAAAAATATAATATAAAATAGAAGCATGTGCGCGTTCCTAGAGCTCGTGCATATTCTTAAGAATGCTTGCGTGTTCCTATATCACATGCACATTCTTAGGAATGTGCATGCTTTGTTTATAATTCAAAAAAAATTTGGGCAATAATGACAAATTTAGTGTACTCCTCGGATTTAGGTTCAGGATGACAAACCTAGTGGTTCGGTCTAAAAATAGATAAAAACATTCATTTTTATGAATACCATTGTTTTTCTATAGGGTACAAACGGATTTAGGTTCAGGATGACAAACCTAGTGGTTCGGTCTAAAAATAGATAAAAACATTCATTTTAATGAATACCATTGTTTTTCTATAGGGTACAAAAATCCATTGTTGATGAAACTACATAAATAGATAGATTCGACTATGAAGATTCCAATTTCACCAATCTAACATTTCAATTTTAACAAAGATTCTCTAACCTAGTTCCAATGAAAACAAATTTTGGCCTTCTTCTTTAATAATTGGATAAATTTGTTTTTTCTAGTAAATTTATTATGGATATTTGAAGGTGTTTAATCCATTTATTTAATAAAAAATAATAATTTCACCAATCCAACATTGTAATTTTAACAAAAATTCTCTAACCTAGTTCCCATAAAAACAAATTTTGACTTTCTTTTTTAATAATTGGATAAACTTAATCTTTCTATTAGATTTTTTTTTTTTTTGAAATAAAGTTATATCTTGATTGTTTTTTTTTGAAATAAAGTTATATATTCATTGTTTTAAATAAAGAAAAACTTTGACAACTAAATTTTGTAGTCAAAATTCATATGCATTAAATGTAACTCTAATATTTTAGCAAATTTCTTTATGAATTTGAAAAATAATTAAAAAATTTAAAGTAAAATTTTCTACTCATTAACTTTTTATTAAATGGAACTCTAACATTTTAGCAAATTTCTTTATGAATTTGAGAAATAATTAAAAAAAATAAATTAAAATTTTCTATACATTAACTTAATTTACATAGAAAATGTTATATGAAAATTAAATAATTAAAAAAAAAAAAAAAAAATTCTATTCATTAACTTATTCATTAACTTAATTTACATGGAAAATCATTAACTTAATTTACATGGAAAATGTTAAACGAAAATTTTAAATTACTTTATATGGTAAATGTTATAAACGAAAATTTTAAATTACTTTATAGGGAATGTTAAATAAAAATTTTAAGTAAATCAAGACACCGGTTTTGTAATCATTTTCATTTCAGTTAGTTAACTAGCACAGTCACAAGTCACTCGTGGTTAGTGAACACTGAAATAATCGAGTTCTGGGCATTAAATAACCGCAGAATCTTGTGCAGTAAATAATAGTTGGAGTAAAAACTCCCAGTAAATAATAGTTGAAGTAAAAATAGTGGCTGGTAAACTTGAACTCTTTAGAAAATGAAAGGTTATTCACTCAGAGGTGGCAATCAGCTAGCCATCATAGTAAATTTTAAATATGATTAACTAAAAGTAAAAAAATAAACATGTAAACAGAGGTCTTTATAATAGTGAGGAAATTAGTGGTTGAAATCACAACCATTGATTTATTGGGACGACTAAAAATATTCCAACAATATTTAATCTTGTCCATACAATACACATTAAAAACATATTAAATACACTCATTATCAATAGGTATATGACTTTCGACATAATTAAACCAAAATTATGCAATAAAAAAGATGTGAAACACCATTATCATTTCAGCTCTCGATTTAAGCCAAAATTATGCCAGAAAAAAGGTCTGAAACGCGGCATTTTAGTAAATGTTTAGCCCACACCTTCATGGCGTTTCACGGATTGTTAGGGGAGGTACACCAATGCCGTAGAACCTGAACTACAGTCACTCGATATATTCACCAATGCATGGAGGGATATGAACTACAGTAACTCGATACATGCAATAATATATGTATCTTTGAATTTTTTAGGGTTTTGTATTATTTTAAACCAATTCAAATACTTAAAAAAAAAAATCAAAGTTTTACATGCAATAATATATGTATCTTTGAATTTTTTAGGGTTTTGTATCTTTGAATTTTTTATGGTTTTGTATTAATAATATATGCAATAATATTCAAATACTAAAAAGATCAAAGTTTTGGATTAGAAGTTTAAAATCGCACTGCTTAAAACCTAATTATTAGGGTTTTGTATTAATATTTTTTAGGGTTTTTTTAGGGTTTTGTATCTTTGAATTTTTTAGGTTTTTTGTATTAATAATATATGCAATAATATTCAAATACTAAAAAACGATCAAAGTTTTGGATTAGAAGTTTAAAATCGCACTGCTTAAAACCTAACCAGAAAGAAAACTAGATTAACCAAAAATTTAAAACCTCACTGCCAAAAAAATAACTCGAAAAGAAAGATTACTGAGTTAACCCACTCCTATGGATAACAACCGATCCAATCCCACTAGGTCACTGGTATCAAGGTAGAAAAGTGAATCCTGTGCCTGTGCCCTTAGGACAGGCAGGCTGCAGGAAACTGTTCCGAAATTTCAGTACTTCAATGGGCAGCAGAGTGCCTGCAACGTTCTGGACTTGCATCGGAAAATACGAAAACGAGATCTATACGGAGTCTGCCGAAAGATATGGTGGCCTCACGTGGAGACAACGTCGACAGCGTTGGACGGAATCCTGTACATTGACGAGTCACGACGCGTCATCCCACAGTACGCTGAGCAGCAATATTTTATAAAACGGGGTTAATTTCTACAGACATTACACAGTTGTCAGTGCAAATTGTGGTAGACGAAAAGCATTGTGCAGTTTTCCCTATATATAGACTCACGCAGAAGCAATCGACACAATCCGTGAGATTTAGGTAGAGATCTGTTGCGAGCGTGCAATGGGTGAGCTAAACCTTCTTTTCATTGTTTCTATTCATGTTTTTCTTATGTCAACAGCAGGCTGGAAATTGCTGGGTGTAACAGCAGCAGAAGCAGCAATGTTAGATGTTACTGAAGCATTTCTGGATGCCCACAACAAAGAGAGAGCAACCCTAGTGGGAGTTCCGCCCCTTCGGTGGAATAACGGGATCGCTTCTTATGCGAGTCGTTTTGCGAGGTCTCAGAGGGATCACGACCACTGCGAGATGAAGCAGTCCGGGACAGGCAAGTATGGGGAGAATCTCCTCTGGGGGAAAGGCAGGCCCATGACTCCCAGTGAAGCTGTTCAGTCATGGATCGATGAGAAAAAGTTCTATGATTATAAGACAAATTCCTGCCTGCAAGCAGATCAACATTGCGGAGTTTATACCCAAGTGGTGTGGAAGAACTCTACTGAACTTGGCTGTGCTTTAGTGAGCTGTGATAAAGGGGATATTACATTCGTCGTCTGTAACTACTCGCCCCCGGGGAATATTGTAGGTGAAAGGCCTTATTAGCATCGTGTTCTGTTCAGTTTTTTCATGCGTTTTGTACTGGCTAGTATATGCATAAATGCTTATTACAGATCATGTTCCGAAAACAGTGAGATCTGTCGCAGAATGAATCTGTTCGGCTGAATGTTTTGATAAATCTATTGTGCTATGGATATTTGAATGAAAAAACAAGAATGAGGCTCTATGAAATGATGAATTGCTGGTTTGCGAATCAATCCGTTGGCTTTTAGATATTGTAATATTTCTGTAATCCAATTTATTATGGACTTTCAGTTTATTTTTCTTATATTTATTTTAGAGGTGGGTCACATGGGATAGGGAAGACATCTTATCTGGTGATAGGAGCGAGAGACGTTCCATAAGAATCTTTCAACTAAGTAGTGTCAATGGGTACGAGATTAGGTTTTTAGAGGAGGGTCACATGCGATATCTCGCAGTTAATGATAATGATAGGAGCGAGAGAAGTGCGCAGTTCCTCCTTCCTTATTTCTCAATTGTAGACATCACTTATTCACTGGTACCAACTTAGCTAGAGAAGCACATTTAGTCTGCTGATAGTAGAAGTGTGTCTTCTGATATTTTTCAATTCAATTGGGAATTATTATTAGGTATTGGATAGGCTTTGGAGAAGTTTGTAGCTTCTCCAATAAGTAAAGTCTAATATGGTGATTATAGCTTTAATTTTATGGTTTGCTGCAATTATGCTGAATGGTAGATAGAGAAGTTCTGAGAAGAGGAATAGATGATAAAAAAGAAAGGTGTAGTTTAAATATTTTTTTTTTTTTTTCCGAGTAGATGATAAAAAAGAAAGGTGTAGTCTAAATATTCTAATTTTTTTATTTTTTCTAGCTGCAATCTGATTGTTTGTGAAATCACAATTTTATTATATTTAAAGTTTGTTTTTAACATATAAATAGATTCAGCACTCTCAAAAATTAGAGTTTTTGTTAAATACAATTCTAACAATTGAAATTTACAATTTCAACTACAAATTAGAGTTTTTGTTAAATGCAATTCTAACCACTGAAATTTGCAATTTCAACTACTTTTTTTTTAGCTAAATTTTAAATAAAATCAATTGAAAAATAATAATTTAATTTAATTTACTAGGAGTTACAATTGGGTTTGGATATCTTCCCCAAAATGCAATTAAACACTACATAAGTTTTAGGAAAGGTAGTAGCTTTTGAAGTAGGTAAACTCCCAACAAACTACAATCTCAGTTTGAGTGATTCCTCCATTTGACTTGGCTTCAGCAAGGTGTCAGGACTTAGTACAAGATGTTAGTACGTGCGGACATGAATATAGTACTTGCATTCTAAAGCCAAGTTCGCATACTTGCATCATTCTAAAACGAAGGTCATGGATAAAGTTGGTTCATGTTTTATGTTTAAATATTTAATAATTTGAATTAAAATAATGATTAATAGTTTATAGTTTAATTTAGTTTGATATAAACAAGTGCAGCGTGTTGCCATATACTGCTTCTGAAATTAATAACTTACTATATATTTATATATTTAGTATATATTTAGTTTGAATAGGAGAAATTAAAACGGTTATGATATATACGATGATATATATTTGATGTGTATACTCTAGATTTTGAACGTATATGAGATTGAAAATGAAACCTAAACTAAACTAATAACTTGCCATATATTTAGTTTGAATTGGAGAAATTAAAACACTTATAATATATAAGATGATATATATTTGATGTGTATACTTTGGATTTTGAACCTGTATGTGACTAAAAATGAAACCTAAACTAGTTGCGGGAACGCGAACCATAACCTCATAATTTGAGCAAGAGTTTTTCCTTTCCGAAAATTAGGGCAACTTCTCCCCAACACATTCCCACTTCCGCTAATTCTGGTCATCATCTGTAGAGATATTCCAAAGTTAGGAATGTCTTTCAAATGTGGCGAACATTCTCTGCCTCACCACTAATTAAAATACACGATGTATCAAAGCCGTTCAAAGCCCGTTATATCTCCAGGTGGACTTATCTATCAATCGGACTCCACTAGCATCCGACTCTCTCTCACTTGGTTGTTTAGTAAAGAGGTCATGTCTGTCCTTCCCCATTAATAACACTATCAATTTATTGACCAATGAGGTAAAAAAATACTATTTTTGTTATATTAAAAAATAATTTATTTTACTTGTTATGTTCAACATTAAAACTGATATAAATTTTTGCAGTCAACCCAAAACTAATATGAAAGTCAATGCTAACTCATTGTCCATAAAATGTTTAAGTTGGTATATGGCATTACAAAGAATATAAGAGGTAAAGAAGATAAAGAAGGAAAAAACACTTATTCAACGAATGATGGAGGTTCTTCTATTGAGATTTATTGTTTTGGAGAAGCACTTCTAATGTTCAAGGTTGGAAAGAAATATGTGAAGGGCATGAGGCCATGGGAGTCATTGGATCTACGACACCTCATGGGTCTATCTTGTGAGTTTGGAAGTTGGTCATGGTACCTCCTCCTACTGTGGCATCATAGAGTTGGAAGTAAGAGGTAATTATCTCAATGCATGTTGGTTTGGGGAACTAGCTTTTGGTGAGTTGTTGACAAAGTTCAAACATCTCTCAAAGGAAGAGTGCTAAGCTTCTATAGTCCTCATAAGCTATGAGAATTTGGAGAGAACCAAATGAATCTTCAAAGAGACAAAAGAATCCTCATTTGGTGTTGTAGTAGGGATTGTATCTAAAGAAAAAAAATTCCTTAGTGTCGAGCTCTAATGAGCAGAGCTATCGAATACAATGCTCCTAAGGAATATGGTGATCTATCTCAATCCAAATCTAGTGGGAGAAAACTTTGAGCTACGTGAGAGGGACCCTCGAGTTGTAAGGTCACTAAATTCTAGTGTACCCTTAGCACTAGATGAGCCCATCACTATGTTGGATATGTAAGTCTAAGTAGTGATAAAGTTTGGAAGAAATAAATCATTAAGTTTAGACCATGTGGATTGAGAGTAGGCTTTATAAATATCAATATACCCTTGTTTATCTCTCCCTTGGAGAGATTAGGAGCATTCATTGAAAATATGTGTGGTGATGAAATGTGAATATCAAGGTCAATAAGGTGAAGAAATGAATGGGTCCATGCATACCAACATGAATTGGTCCCATTTTTTACTTACTTCATAGATGACTTGAGATCAAGATATGGATTTACCAAAATACCATTTTGTGAGTTTCTCATCCATCAGATCTTATGTATCATCATCACCCCACGCAGGACCATTGAAGCAATGGGTGGGTTTGTTCCAAATTTTGAAAGAATGACATGAGGAGTTGATCTCTTCTTATGAACATGTTTAGATAATATTGCGACAAGCACTCTCTCTATATTTTTTCCATCTACTTCCCCAAGGTATAATTGCCAAACCTCAAACCCAAGTAAGAGGGTAGGTGTAACCAATGAGTGAAAGAGTTGGATCTTTAATCGAACATTCTAAAAATCATGCTAAAAAAAACACTTTGGTAAGAACCACATACACCTTTCTTATTTTAGCCTCTACCATTGGATTCAAGCTAAAGTATAGTTCGAAGAAGAGGACCCACATAATAAATATGAAAATATTACCTCAACCCTATTACGTTTCTAAGTAAGAATCACATTTATTGTCTCCCTTTTAGGGATGTTAAACACCATGACATCTGTTTTCCCTGGATTAACACGAAATTGATGAGTGTCACAAAAAGAAGCTAAAATTTCAAGTTGTCTTTGAAGGCTCGTCAATGAGTAGGACATGGGGATAATGCCATATGAAAATGGGAGAATACCAATAAAAAAATTGAATATTGAGTGACCATTTGTGACACCTAATGAATATGATATGGCTTCATCTAGCTCATCAATATAGAGTCCAAAATGTGTAGAAGAGAGTGGAAATCCATGTTTAACTCCCAGATTACTCCAGGCCTCCTCTATCTCACCAATCCTCATTCAGGCCTTGCCAACAAAGGTCTTGTAGAGGGTCATCACAAGAAAGACCTCCAAAGATGGAAGAATCAAATCCTTAAGCTTGCCAATTTACATGTGACGAGGGACTATGTCAAATATCTCATGGAAGTCCAGTAAGAAAAATACATTGTATTCTTAATTTCTCGGAATCTAAAAATATAAGACATGATGTTTGGTGAGTGTTACACACAAAAATGTGACACTTAAGTATCGCATCTATTATGCACCTAAGTGTCGAAAGTGTCACAAAAGTGTCGTATGCACCTTACTGACTATTGCAATCACTTTATCAAGTGTCGTATGCACCTTACTAAGTGTCACATGCACTTTGACACCATGAAGGAACATTTGTCATGATCCCTAGTCTTTGTGGAGGAGAAAACCCAACATGTGATGGTCAAAAAATGCATTTTACCTTGCGTTTTGACCCATTTTTGAAAGTCAACGCCCCCATTCCCATGTATAGGGAGCATTGATCATTGATCAATGCTCCTTGTTGAACTATGGGGGAGCATTGGAAGCCGTCCATGCTCCATACTTGGGGAGCATTGAAGTGGTTATAGGAAGATTTGATCAGCCCACCTTATTCTAAGTGTCACCCCCGAGATTCTCTTAAGTGGTTTTGGTCGAGGGGTTGAGTCATGAGTTGAGTCACCCATATTCCCTCCATTTTGGGTAACCAAATACTAACCTAAGGAGATAAATTCTCAACCATTTCCTAGAATCCTTCATGGTGGTTAAGCCTCACAAATCTTATATAATGAGGCCACTCAAAGGTGAAAGGGGAGAAAATAATTTCAGAGTGTCAAAGCTTTGATCTCGTGAGAGGAATCCATCAAAAGAATCACGTAACACACCCAAACCCTAAGTGATCTTTTAAGGGGCAAGGCATCATAATTTCATCTTTTCCTTAACTATCTCATCTCAAATCATGCCTCCGATATGATTTATTCTCTTCCACTTACCCATAGATTTCTAACGACTACCACCAGGCGCTAGACCGAACCTCGGTTAAGATCTTGCATCTTTCCGAATTTCTTTGGCGTTCATTAGTTGAGGGCCACGTGACAACTATCTGGATTCATCTTGATTGTACCATCTCTAGGTTCCTACCTCTCGTAGGAAAGGTCTATCCATCAACCTATCCAAGGACTGGCTTAGCCCTCGTCTAACACACAGGCCAGTGGGGAATTCAACGTTCTGATATTTTTAACTACTCTAACTAATATTCCTCTCGAAGAGGGAGCTCATAACTAGTAGTTCGAACAACTGAGACTCATCTCAGATCAACGACCTATTTTACTTCACGAATTCAGACTTCGAATGTTTTAACTGCTCCAACAGGCATTTCTCTCGAAATGCGAACTCCAAACTCATAGATCGGATGGTTGAGAAGGATCCCAAAGGATCCGAAGATCCACGATCTAGATCCATTCACAAATTTGGGTTTCAAAAGACTTGGTCGTGCTAACACACATTTCTCCCAATGCGTGAACTCCGAACTCGTAGATATGACGATTGAGGTAGGTCTTGAAGGATCCATAGATCCACGGTCCAGGTCATTTCACGACTTCGGGTTTCAGAGGTTTAGTCACACCAATGCGCGATTCTCCCAATGTGCGAACTTTGACTCATGGTTTAAATGGGTTCAGGGGTTAATTCATGCACTCTTTCCCATGACCAACGACCACAACAGACCTTGGCTCTTCTCGAACATATCTCATTCATTCGTATTCCATACAAAGGATCTTCCCCTTTCGATACTTGGATCTCGCTATCCTTCCTAAGATTTGTTAGCTCTGAAAGGCTTAAGAGCTTTGCGCTCTTTCTCTTGAACTTAACACTTGGAAGAATTTTTCTGCACACCCCTTGTGCTAATTTATCAAGTCTAGAACCTAAGAGTTTCTCGACCTTTTCCCGCCTCATAGAGACTTCGTGCATATCCGCACTACCTCTCCTGAGCTTAATAGACTCTGTCCTCCTAGAGACTCAGGGCAACTAGGAGTGTCAACATGCACCCGTGAAAACCGTGGCCAAGGTCGACGAACTCACAATTCGTGGCTCTAGCTTAAACCACCACAGGGCTCAATCATTTACGAGTACAAGTCACATCCAAACCATATAATTTCTTACTTTCCTAATTACACAATCAAGTAGAAAATAAAAGGGATACAGTATAATGATTAAGCAATCATGCACATCCCTGAAAACATTCACAATATATCCAATTTTATTACACAGTTATAGCTCAATTACATAGGGTAGGAGAATACTTATCTATTACAAGTTACAACCAACTAATTGATTGTGGGTGTGTTCCTTTCCACCCAACCATAGGCTCAAAGGCATTAATTCTTAGCACTCTAGCCACCCCCATGCCATGCCATGATATCACTAGGAAACTATGGCATCTCTGAGAGACCTTCTCTCTGTCATAGTATCCCTACGAGGTTTATCAGATGCTTCCTTAGCAACAAGCTCGCGTTCGGGTCTTTCAGGTCATGTTCTCTACACTTCCTTTGGGTTCCCACATCTCCTTCTGAGCTTGCGTTCTTTTCTAGTTTCTATCTTCTTGTTGATCCTCTTCCTTTCCGTCTGTTTGTGTGCATGTTACCTTCCTTCTTTAGGAAGGTTTCTGACCTATCCTATTCCTTCTGTCAGAAGGAAGCTTGGGTCTACATGTTTCTAAGGTACTTCGGGATGACAACCCATGTTTCCATTCATGAGGGTGGTTGATTATTCAACCACCAGTCCTTTCCTTCATTAACTGATTTCTTTCCTCTAGAGATATCATGGCTCGTACTTCAAGGCTTCACCCCCCAGCAGTCAGTTATGGGCAATTTAACTATAATACATTTACATCGTCCACATGCCTTAGCATGGTAATCCTATTTTGTGATTAATTACAAGCTAAGGGAAATAGGGTGTTACAATTCCATCCCCCTTAAAGGAACACCGTCCTCAGTGTTCTTTCTCAGAAACACTTGTCATGCCTTTCTCATTCATCCACTTCAGAAGTCTTGACCATCATCCTCGGTCAGGGCCTTTTTCAGACTCTTAGTCTTCGTCACCTAGCTTCAATAATTCTTGGACAACAAGCACATTAATCACAATTTTAAGCGAAAACATCTTACTGTTGTTCAAAATTCAAGAGGAAATTTCATAATCTAGCACAATAATTATCTGTGAAGTTCATGGGTTTGCATCCACATGACTGTCTTGTTATCTGGGCTCATTTTTTTTCTCGGACATACCCATTGTGTGCATAATCCCAATCAATATTTTACAAGAACTATCAAGGTGTCATCTTCCTTGAGGTCACTCACCCTCCAGGCTCAGGTTCAGGCATCTCCTTCTCTGCTATACAGTCTCTCGGGTGAGCCCACTTGTCTTGCCAAGGTTTTCTCGCACAGGAAGAACTACCCATCATGTGCATAATCCCAATCAATAGTTTACAAGAACTATCAAGGTCTCCTCTTCCTTGCGGTCACTCACCCTCCAGGCTCAGGCTCAGGCATCCCCTTTTATGCTATACAGTGCCTCGGGTGATCCATCTTGCCTTGCCAAGACTTTCTCGCATAGAAAGAATTCCAGAGGCTTTATCGAGCCTTACAGTCGAGGTGTCCCTCAGAATTTATCTACCGAGGCATCCTTTCGGCTTGTGTTACCTCAACACAACATATTCTAAGCGATCATGACTTACCACGGGGTTCTCATGTCTCAACAATGGCCTCTTTCATACTTTTCATCTTGATAGCCTTCGTCTATCCTTTCTAGACAAATCTTTTCTTCTCACATGTATCACATGTATACAAAATTCATGAGACATCATAAAAAAAAATTAAATTCAAAATTTTCTTGTAAATTTGTCACCCACAGATTTCCAAATTCCACATTTTGTTTTCATATATGTTCCGCACAAGAACTAGATTCATAAGAATGAGAATTTCCTCCCCATAGTAGTTTAGCTCAACAGGCAATTGGTCTTCCTTATGGGCTTACAGTACTGCCATATGCAAGACTCTTTCTTCCTGCAATTCGTTCTTTACACAACCCAACAAACTATTAGTCTCTCATGCATCCATGTATATATATATATATATATAGAGAGAGAGAGAGAGAGAGAGAGAGAGAGAGAGAGAGAGAGAGAGAGATTCAAAACCATGCATACTAACAGTTCATCACATCTACATAAACATGAAAATGGAATCCCATTCCTTGTCTATGCCTCATTTCAACATACCAAACCTTTCAAAACGTAATTCAACATTTCAAAGGATTTAACAAATGTGCCAATATTCATGGCCACATTCATATCGAATGCACTCTTGCATTGATTTCAACTTTTTCACACTTTATGATAGGTTCTTGGCCATGGTGTGTTGGAATTTAACCAACCTCTTCACCACATGGCCTATTCATTTTCATTCACTCTTACAACAGGACCATGCTTCCTGCTATAGGCCGATCATGATCCCAAATTAGTACACATAAAACTTAAAAGTTTTCGCATGAATGAACCCAAGAATTATTCCTTCATTAGTAACCAGGGTTCTAACACTCATGACCACCCAAGAAATTGTCTTTTCCTTAATACCTCTATAACTTAAGTAGAGTACTGGAAGGTCCTCCTTCCTTAATGGGGAAATTCATCGTCTTCCCTCTTATGTAAACATGCATTCCCTTAATGCATTCCATGCAACGTGCTAACTATGAGAACCTTGATTCCCATATATCCATTCCCCATGACCACTATCTAATCGTAGAGTGCTAAAATCTATCTTCCTTGACTGGCCCAGAGGAACTCCATTTTCTCTTCATGCGACCGAGCGTTGTGACCTCGGATTTATTCTTTTCAAGTGCTATCCTTTCAACTCTCGTGTCCAGGAGATATGATCCTAACTAAACCCCTTGTCTGCAAATCGACAGTGAAGATCCATCTTCCCTCAGATCCAACGACTGCAAGGGATTTCAGAACCTCAACTAGCTCGCGGTTTAATCCTCCTTCCGATCTCCGCAATGAATATGGGTCGTCCAATCTACGATCAGACCCCTAACTCAAAAAAAAACTACATTGAGTTTAATTTACAGGTATAGGTCCCGACATTAACCCAGATGCATATACCTTCCCCACAATAAATATAGGTCATCGATCTTATCCCTAGATCGATTCTAAACCACACAATTCCAATTACAACAACCCCTTCATAAAATTATTTGATCGAGAATTTAGATTGAGAGCAGAGCCTCAATTTTCCAAATTCAACCACAAAACCCAGTCACGGTACGAGTTTACATGGTATTAACGTGTGGGTTCCTTGCAGGTCCACCCATCGATTGTTCACATATCAACGGTTCACAGTGTTTGCAAAATCCCCAATGTGTTCTCTCTTTATCGGATACCTCAATATCCACAATGAATATGGGCCATCGATCTTATCAAATGACTGGCCTTTGATTCGTTAACTCTAGTGGATCTTGAAATCAATCTAATGACTGAGATCAGTTTTCTTCCGATGAACAACTAGTGTTCAATTCCGCTGTCAGGTTCTTGATTAACCTGATTCAATCAGGGTTTTCTCTCGTGATCCTCACGATCTCAATCTGTAGTTGATCGAAGGGATTTCTACGATCTCTTAGTAAAGGTTTTTTTTTTTACCTTTTGAGTCAACATAGATCATTTGGTTCAGATGCTCCGGCATCATACAATCAGTCTTCACTGCTAGAGGTTCATACCTCCATCATTCGGTTTATCCTTCCCGAGTCATACCCTACTTGGGTATCCATGGCATACTTGGGTATTCTGGAAATAGATCAACCAGGTTGGGGGGCTTTTCCTAATTCTAAAATAATATTTAGGGGTAATCAGTCCCTGATAAGAGGCTTATAAAAAAAAGAAAATACTAACTTCCAAAAGGTGTTGGCGGTTTGGGTCAATGGCCAATGGGTGATTCAATTTTGAAGGAAGCCATTCAAGGTCTTGTTGGAGGGAAGGTTCAAGAAAGTCAAGGCGCAAAGCGAAGAAGACATCAAAGTCTTTTCGGAAAAAAAGAAGGAATTTCGTGCATAATATGAGACAATAAAAATATTTCAGAAGGGATTCTCACCCAATATTTTCATACCTGTTCTTGGCTGCTAGCACCTTCTTTTTGTTTTTTACCTCATCATAAGTTCTTTATGGGGAATTTTACAAACCTATCAACAATATATCAACCACAACCTTCTCCTGGTCATCCTCTACTCGAGGCTTCCCATCAATTGTAACTTTCTTCCTCAACAGTTCCAATTCCTTTCTATACACAACATGCATCATTATAATCACAATTACATTAGTTGTAATATTATATAATATGCATGTATCATAATATTCAAATCCATAAAACATCTTCAAAATGTCCTAACATATCTTTTTTCTCTTCATCACATTATCCTCGAAGGTTTTCATGAATGCAATACAAGCATTTCTCAACTATTTCTACAGTAATACAATCATCACCACTATGGTATCAAAACATTTAATTTAATTAGTAAATCAACTTTCTCATTCCAGAGAACACATAACACACAACAAGAAAGGATTCCCCCCCCCTTCCCCTTTCTTTCCAACTCCTTCCACACAGCCTGGGGTTCTCAACCCAATTGAGTTATTTCTAAGGCCTTACTTCCTTTTCTTAACCTGGCTTCAACCAAGCCTACTTAATTCAACCATGTTCATTTATTAGTCTTCTATTCATTACATGATGTTTTTTAAAATGTAATCCATGATTCTTATATAAACAGGCTTTGCAGCCCATTGCCCAACCCTCAACAATTATTAGGGTTGTGACTCTGTTCTCCTGACAGAGTCCTTACATAGTTTCTTCACAGGGAAATCCTTCAACACACAACTTCCTCATTGCATATCCATCATTATCTGTGATGTCCTCAACCTTGAATTAGCTTCATCTTGTTAATAATAATTCTTTAAGGAACATAGACATGCATTCCAGATTATGTATCCACACATATTCTAGTTTTTGTTAACTTACATCCATGATGTACTAAGCCATATTCATAATCCTAAGCATGTATGTAGTTTTCATAGGTATGTTTCATAGCCTACATACATCTCTACTTTAAAATCAATCAACTCATGATTGTTTACAATCATTCTCATGTGATCCTCAAAGGCGTAATCATTTACCTCTTATAATGACAATAGAGCATCCTTGCTCGTTTACTCTTTCATTTATTTGTACTGGATTTTCCTGGTGAGATAGAGCACATTCCCCTTAAGCCATCATTCAAAATAGAACTTTCATGACTCTTCAGAATGGATTCAACCATGCATCCATGGTATTCATTCAATCTTGGAAAGTGTTATGCTTTCCTCACATTTCACTCATTAGGGAAACCATATTGGGCCTTAGTATACTTATACTCTTACATCATACATGTGCATCAATTGCACATTTAATATCATTCGTACCTAACTGGTATTAATATCAGGCTTCATATCAAGAAGCTTCACAATGCATTAAATCCATGCACTCAAGAATACACACACAACTAAGTATTCATGATACTAGCTTAGTTTTATCATTAGTGTTATTTAGTTAGAGATTACAATCACTTACATGACTAATATCACAGTTATAACTCATATTGATGTTGCCTTCTCTTTATGGAAATAACCAACCAGGGTCACTTTCCATTTTATACTATAACAACTGGCAAGAAATCCTTCTTTCCTCAACTTCTATACGACTTAACCATCTCACCTTTCCTCTGGTCATTGGGAGTTATATACTTCGAGTTTAATATAAAGAAGTAATTATACTTCCAAGGATCCTACCTAATCCTATCAAATTCCTTTAAGCCCACAAAGGTATTAACCATTATATAATAAGCCATCATCAGTGTCTGAGGTTCCAACTACCCATGCTTAGAGGCAGTGTTACGAACACCAGGTCATTCGTCCTTCAGCTTCAGATAACCTTGAAATAACCCTACCACCTTCATCTATCCACATTCAAGTCTTGTTATTAATGTTCATTAGCATATCCCTACTCCAGTAAGAGTAGTTATCACTTTGACAAAGGGTTAAAGAAATTCTTCTGTTGAAATTCAATAAGAATTCCCAAAATCACAGGTTCAATCTATAGTCCTTCTCCTCAAGGAGTAAATGCAGATAACAATACCTCTTTATGCAACTCTTGCATGAGCCCAAGAAGACCAAGTGTTGTAGCCATGCTCTGATACCAATTTGTAACAAACCCGACCCCTAAGTGATATTTTAAAGGGAGGGGCATCACAATTTCGTCTTTTCCTTAACTATCTCATCTCAAATCATCCCTCTGAGATGATTTATTCTCTTTTGCTTACCTGTATATTTCTAATGACTGCCACCAAGCACTAAACCGACCCTTGGTTTAGATCTTCCATCTTTTCGAAGTTCTTTGACATTCTTTAGTTGAGGGCCACGTGATGACCACGTGGCTTCATCTCTATCGTACCATCTCTAGGTTCCTACCTCTCGTAGGGAATTTCTATCCATCAACCTATCCAACGACTGGCTTAGCCCTCGTCTAACACACAAGCCAGTGGAAAATTCAGTGTTCTGATATTTTTAACCACTCTAACTCATAGTCCTCTTGAAGCGGGAACTCCAAACTAGTAGGTCATATGACTGAGACTCATCTCAGATCAACAACCCATTTTACTTCGCAAATTCAGACTTCAAACATTTTAACCGCTCCAACAAGTATTTCTCTCGAAACACGAACTTCAAACTCATAGATCTAATGGTCGAGAAGGATCTTGAAGGATATGAAGATCCATGGTCTAGACCCCTTTGCAACTTTGGGTTTCAAAAGACTTGGATGCGCTAACATGCAATTCTCCCAATGTGTGAACTCCAAACTCGTAGATATGGCGATTGAGGTGGGTCTTGAAGGATCCATAGATCCATGGTCCAAGTCATTTCACGACTTTGGGTTTCAGAGGTTTAGTCACACCAATGCATGATTCTCCCAATGTGAAAACTCCGACTCATGGTTCGGATGGGTTCAAGGGTTAACTCCCGCACTCTTTCCCATGACAAATGGTAACGAAAGACCTTGGCTCTTCTTGAATATATCTCATTCGTTCATCTTCCATACAAAGGATATTCCCCTTTCGATACTTGGATCTCGCTATCCTTCCCGAGATTTGTTAGCTCTGAAAGGCTTAAGAGATTTGCACTCTTTCTCTTGTACTTAACACTTGGAAGAATTCTTCTGCACACCCCTTGTGCTCATTCATCAAGTCTAGAACTTAAGAGGTTCTCGACCTTTTCCCAACTCATAGAGACTTCATTCATATCCACACTACCTCTCTTGAGATTAACAAACTCCTTCCTCCTGGAGACTCGGGGCAATTGGGAGTGTCAACGTGCACCCGTGAAAACCGTGGCCAAGGTCAACGAACTCACAGTTCGTGTCTCTAGCTTAAACCACCATAGGGCTCAAGAATTTACGAGTACAATTCATGTCCGAACCATATAATTTCTTAATTTCCTAATTACACAATCAAGTAGAAAATAACAAGGATACAATATAATCATTAAGCAATCATGCATATCCCTGAAAACATTCACAGTATATCCAATTTTATTACATAGTTACAACTCAATTACACAGGGTAGGAGAACACTTATCTATTACAAGTTGCAACCAACTAATTGACTGTGGGTGTGTGGATTTCCACCCAACCATAGGCTCAGAGGCATTCATTCTTAGCACTCTGTCCACCCCCTTTCCAAGCCATGATATCACTAGGGAAGTATGCCATCTCTCAGAAACATTCTCTCTGTCACAGTATCCCTGTGAGGTTTATCAGATGCTTCCTCAACATCAAGATCACATTCAGGTCCTTTAGGTCATGTTCTCTACACTTCCTTTGGGTTCATGAATCTCCTCTCGAGCTTGCACTCTCATCTGGTGTCTCTCCTATTGTTTCTCCTCTTCCTTGTCGTTAGTGTGTGTGTATGTTACCTTCCTTCTTTAGGAATATTTCCGACCTATCACGTTCCTTCTGTGAGAAGGAAGCTCGTGTCTACAGGTTTCTGTGGTACTTTGGGCTGACAACCCATGTTTCCATTCATGAGGGTGGTTGATTATTCAACCACCAGTCCTTTCCTTCATTAATTGATTTCTTTCCTCTAGATATATCATGTCTCATACTTTAAGGCTTCACCCCCCAACAATCAATTATGGGTAATTTAACTATTATACATTTACATCATCCACATGCCTTAGCATGGTAATCCTATTTTGTGATTAATTACAAGATGGGGGACACATGGTGCTACACATCATCATTCTGATCTTGAGACATCTAGGAAAGGGCTGGAATGGAGATCTTGAAGGAGTTGTTGCAACATCTATGGTGGTTTGTAAGTACTGCACCATGTTTCTCCATTAATATAACTTGGCCTTTTCCTTAATATTGTTGTTTATACATGTATGCTTATATAGATAGATATACTCTTCTCTAATGATATATTGTAGGAGTAGAAAGTGTTGATATGTTCCTTGCAAACTTTCTTCACTATGATAGAAGCTTGGAAAACAAGACCAAAGATTGAATATCAACGAGGACAACCGTTGAAAAGGAGTAAGTCACACTTATTTCTTCTATCTTCTCTATCCATAGACATAAAGAATAGATCTAAAGGAATGCTAGTGTCCATTTGTTTATTATTTTTTTGGTCAATAGGGGTCTATATATCCAAGGGAAATTTCACCTGTTCATAGGGGAAATATTCCATAACAGAAAATTGGCGACTCCACTAGGGATCAATTTTTCATGTTTCTAGGTTCCTATCCCCTTGAACCATAGTTTTCCTTTGATATTTTTCATTTTGATTCTTGTTACTTGAACACTTCTTGATTTCTGGTGAATCAGGGAAAACTTTAGCATTGTTTCAACCACTTACAAGCATCAACATCCCCCCACAGTGGCCCACAGAGCATTGAAAACCCTTATCAATGCTCCCTTCTAGTGTCCTGGGGAGCATTGACCCCTATTCAACGCCCTTTCTACCTCCTTACAAGAGCGTTGATCTCATTCCTGGGTCAGTTTTCAACCTATTTTTCTTTCTTATCCTTAGATTTTTCACTCATATTTTTTCATTAGAGTCCTCTGAACTTGGTTATGGCTTTGTTTGATTAAAATAATTGTGATCACCAACTTTTCTTACCTCTTTTGAGCTTGCAAATCCTTCAAAATCATGGAATGAGCATGATTTCCTTGGGATAACCTGATCCTTTGGTCAAATTATTTCTCACAAGTGCTTTGATCCTCGTCACGAAGGTTTTCAAACTTCTGTTATACTAATTTAAAAACTTATTTTGAAGTTTTCTTCATTGATTTGGATTTGCAACTTGTCATTTTGATTCTTGCTACTCATTTTTCGAGGTTTTCAAACGATGATTTCATTTCTCTTTTACAATTTTGAGTCTTTGATTGAACAAGTTTTCTCACACTTGAATTCTTTTAGTTCTCATCAGAATTTTTAGTGCACATTGTTTGGTTTATTTTTGCTTCGTGTTCCTTTGTTTCAAACATTGATTTCTTTCATTCTAATTGAAAGTTAGGAAGCATAAAAGTTTTTCATTTGAATAGATTTCATTTCATATACAATCAAACAAAGAGAATTTTTTTCATTCTTAAAAGTTTTGTTTTGGAGCATGTTTAGAAAGAGCTAGTCTTCCATTTTCTTTAGGATTTCAGAAACATTTGTTTGATAGTTTTGCCTCATTTTAAAAATTTGCATGATATTGAGTGCTTGTTAAGAAGAAAATAACTTTTCTCCTTCTCATAGATAGAATTCATTGAAAAGAAACATTTTCATTTCATTCTTTTTGCATTCTATTGGAGTCGAGTCTCACACATCATTAGTTTCATATCCGTGGGCCTTTTTGAGTAATGAAATGCATTTAAATCAACCATCGCACTAACAAAATCAACTAGAAATTTTTTGGCTTATAGTACACCAAAAATAGCATAGGGTTAGAATCTTTGGACTAGGAAAAGTGAGTAAATTGTCCAAGATTACTAAACAAGACTGTAGAACACTAAAGAGTGACTAAATCCAATTGTCATATAGGCAGAGCCAGAACCCCCTCTAACACAGGGGATAAACATGAGGTTGTGTTTGGAAGAGAAATGAATATTACCCCTCCAAATCTTCACCAATCGTAGCGGAAAGAGTTTATATTGGGGGATTTTCTTGAGAAAATGTTGGTTTCATTTGGTCTCAGTACTTCGGGAATCCTGAATCTATTCGAGGTCCTCAAGAGTCTTACCGGTCAACTTGTCTTCAGTTCTCTTGAGGAATTTCATACTTTTTTATCCTACCCATACGTTCGGTCTCGACTGTCGACTGTAACCCTCAGAGGATGACTACAAGTTGGTAACCTTAGTGGCCTTTCCTAGGTATCTATAGAGGTGACTGTGGGGGGCTTCCCATAGTACCCGAGGCAGACATCACATCACACTTTCAATAATGTTGGAGGGTGACCCCACAAAGTGAGGTTTTCTTTCATTGAGAAGGGCTATTGCATGGAGGTCATGGTAACTTCTTCTCATATCCTCGCTCACATCTTGATATCATATCTTCGAAAGATCCTTCTTTTGTTTCTTGTTTGATTACTTGTATATCCTTTTTAGGGGTGTGTTCTTTCGGAGTTCGTAGTTGACCTTAAGGATTGTCATTTTACTTTCACCATGGTCGATCAAGGGCTTCAAATATCTCACAGAATGCAAGGTTTGGATCTTGAATTTTAGGAACCTCAACATGACTCTTTTAATGAATGAATGGTCAAAGAACAAACTTATGAAACCTAGAGTGTAACTCTTGGAAGTGGCCAACACACAGAAGAATCGGTCACAACCTTCATGGAATGCCTTGTATCTTATGAAAAACCCCTTTCTATTGATCCACTCAGACCACTACTCGTTGAAAAAAGATCCACAATATTACTTGATGCTTATTCTTATTACTGTTTACTAGCTAGTTCAACCACTAGGAAACTTTTTGGCATGAACCCACCAACATTTGGTTTTCTAGAGGGATTGGAAGTTTTACCTCCTCTATCCACAACTCTTGTAGTTGACCTTGCAAGAGTACAAATCACTATTTCCAGTGCTTCTGCTTTACTGGGAACACTCGTGAAATAGGTTATTCTAACACAACCACTTGCGAGTACATCTCTCTCCGCACATGGGTCGGGTAATATTCCTACTTCACTAATCCCACATATGAACACATGAAGTGCTTTACTTGGTTGTCCCATTGGTCATATAACTAGTCCTCAAGTCGTTCAAACAACCACATTTACACAAGTTACTCAACCCACATATCCAACCTTACAAATGGGGAGTACTTCTATACCTTTCATTGAAGGTCAATCTTCAATGGGAGGCCAACCTTTAGTTGGGAGGAAACCTTCAACTGGTGTTGGCGTGTGGTTGTAAGACCCTAGGTTCAAGTTACCTTAACCAACAAAACCCTTCAGACACTAACCCTTTTTGACATCACCTGTATGTAAGTGAAATCTCAATTGAGGCATCTATTGGGGTTGCAAGAACCAAGTTTTTGTAGTAGTGAAGGAATAGGAGGTAATCGTCTTACTCATTCTTACTTACATTTTCCACGCACATTATCCTATATTTGTTATTCCTTGGTTACTTAGTGAATTCAGTTATATATTACCAATATACTTCCAATTGCAACATAAACCATTTACTATAACATTCATAACTAGTGCACAATGATCATGTAAGAAACAAATATACTCTAACATGCATAAAGAGAATATTCATGATGAATCACATACAAGATAAGAAAACACAGTAGTTAATGTTTTTCACCCAACTTTGGGATACATCCACAACGATTGGCTTCTTTAGTATTCTCTGTAATTGTCTCAAGCTTGCACATTGCGCTTACAATAGATATATCATGCTATCTTTCTCTTCATCTTTCCTAGTCGGTCTACAATGCAAGCCTCTCTCTCTGCAGCTTCTCCCTAACATCCACACATAGACTCTTTGACTCTTATCCTACTCTCTCACTTTCCTCATGACATAACCTGACAACACATAACATAACATACCCAACAAACCTCTCATAGAACTCGAGATAGAACCCCTAATCTGCCCAACCCATTACATATTTATACATGAATTCTAGGTATAAAAACCCTACCTTTATTATCCCAAAAGCCCAATTACATATTTATATGACTCATGAAAACTCACTTTTACTTTCTTTTCAAGCTTGTTTTTCCTTCTTTTACGTTTTCATGCTTCTTTTGCACTTCGACTATTGTTCTTCCTGTTGTGTGCATCTTTCTTCTTTTGGCATGCTGAACTGTTATCCTTCCTTTTCCCCTGCTTTCTTTTGTTACTTTATTCTCTTCTTTATTATCTACTTTATTCTCTGCTTTATTATCCTACTAAGTATATTCTTAATTCGAACTACACTCTTGCATGTGCCTCTACTATGCACTCTTGAGCCTGAATGTTCCTTTGTTGCGCACTCCTCTCCTTCCTTGTCTTCTTTCATATTCTTCTATGCATATCTTCCATACATAGGATTTTCATGAAAAATATATCAAAAATGCCTATCCAATAGGCTCCCAACACTCAAATATGGCTCGTCCTGAGCCATTCAATCTTTTTGTGCGCTCCTCCATACCTCTATGAACTTTGGGGAGGTGTCCTTTTCTATTGCAACAAAATTTATTATTTATTCTTCTGTTCCCAAAATCTCCTCTACACCGTGCATAGTCAGGGTTGTGAGCTTCTCTTATGTGGCATGCGTTACTTGCTTCATTTTTCCTTACGTGGTTTCCATCTCTCCTATCACCCTTAGTGCTTCATATTGCAACAGTCCTAATCGTTGTTGAAGGATATTTTGTTGGTCCCGTAACTTTTTGATTTCATCAATATACAACTTCCTTTGTGCCAAAATGGTTGTCATTCATTCAACAAGTGGGAGAGTGTTTATGCTCTCCTAAGCCCTCTACACCTTTTTCTGTGCATCCCTCAATCTGGTTTCCACGAATTTCATTTTTGGATCCTCTACCAAGTTGGTCAAGATCTTCTCACTTTATTCAGAGAGCTTTATGCATTATTCCTCCAGCTTCTTGATGTTTTGTACTACTATCATTGTTGTTCTTTCTCTTTTTTCCCTTTCTTCTAGAGGTGTTCCTAGAAACATGTGCGATTGTAAATCCTCAATCCTTGTGTGAAAGATTATGACGACTTTGCTTATCTTGGAGACATTTTCTTCCATGGTGGCCTCCACTACTAATGGTACTTATGGAATTTCCTTATACAACTTCTGGATGGACACTTGTGTCTTCTGTGCCATTTTCTCAGATTTGTCCTTCTCTTTTAAGGATTTTTCATCCCTTTCCTCAGCCTCATTCCTCACCTTCATCGCTCCTTCCACTTTTTCTTCAAACTTATTATATGTATTCATGACACTAGTATGTTAAGATGACATAGTGTTTTCATCTGTTCTTGCAATTCAGGTGTTCAAAACTCCACTTCATATGTCTAGATCTCTAGCATTCTACGCCTAAATGCTAACTCAACTTGGAATGGATTAGCAGACTCTCCTTCCTCCACCAAACTCGTGGATGGTCCTCCCTCTGATATGCACTCTAGTATTATTTCGGCTGCTTCCAAGAGATATTGTAATGCTACCAACTAGTCATGCACCTTTTGGTGTTGTTTTTCTTGTTTCCTCATAGCTTTCTCAATGACCTCCTCTGCGACATCCCATACTTGGTATCTGATTCGGTCCATGTCATCATATATAAAAATATAGAAAGGGGTTACTTTATACACATTCATATTTTTGCGTGGAGTTCTGGATGGACCCTTCCCCTTGTCTTTTCTTTTGACCCTAGCTCTTAGGCCTATGGATTGCACTTCTCCTGTTGATGGTCTTGGCGTATCCCTTGTGCCATTATTTTTCCCATTTCTTTGTCCTTCGTCTAGCTCTTCTTCATCCCTATCTCTTCTAGTCGTCTTCCCAATCATTAACTATCAAGCATACATCGTCTATTGTTAATTTGGAGTTGGTTGGCAACCATTGGTAGAAAGTGTCCCTTTTGGCTTGAATGTACATATGATGCATCCCTACTTTGAATCACACAACATCTTGGTATGTTTATATCATATGGGTTGTGACGCATGGCGTCTATTCTATGATGCTCCCGATTGTATTGAAATAAACATAGAAAGTAACATTGTTATCTGTTTGTCTCCTCTCTTTTTTTATATGCCATAGGTTGGCATACCTTGCATCTGCATTACCTCTGTTGTCTACTCTCCTCCGTTGGCAATCATCGAGCTCCTTCCATCCAACTAGCACAATAAAAATAAGAATCTAGGCATAATGAAACTCTATGCCTTTCTCCTCAGATTTTATGCAATCTGTCAAAAAATGATTCACCAAAAAGGTGGTCCAATTCATTTTGACCCCTCTGTGTATTTTTCCATGGCCGTGATTACTACAGCCAACACTTAATCTTTGTGAAATTTTCTCAAAAATTTGCAGGACAACAACTATGTTACAAATCTCATACCATCATCGTTTATGTTCGTGAAATCCAACCCCCTCTTCCCTCTAAAGGTGTTAAACTTATCCTTCATGGATTCTGATAGTGATTTCTCCCTTGACTTGTTTGATAATAAGGTTTCTGTATCTACTCTTAATCTTGGAAAACCTGTGATATGCACAATTAACTGGGTATCAATCGATACTAGTGGGTCTAGCCATAATTTCCCTCCATGGACACAACTTAGCAACATTTTGACACAAGTGTTTATTTCTAGACTTCGACCAAAATGTGGAATTTCTAGTAGATTCAATATGCATGACTTCTCTAGTCCGATAGCCTAAGTTTGTGGTTTAAGGAGAATTTCTCCTATCCCTGGTACAATTTTGTCTCACAAACACTTCTCCCATGCTAGCTTAGGAAACTTATTTTCATTTGTGATATCGTGATCTGTAAACTTCAAGGAAACAATATTCCCTAGCATATCCCCTTCAACAAGTACACCAACTAGTATTTTTTGTGTGACCAATGGGTATTTATCATCTGCAAGTACTTTCAATTGAGGCGTGGTGTCTTTTCATGATGGTATATAATACTTGTGAAAAATCACTTGCAGATATGAAGCTATGGGTGTTTTCTCGACCATTGGTGCAACTAGTGGTCTTTCTAGTTTCTTGCTTGCTATGAATGAAGGCACTCCAACTATAAGTGGTGCCATTGTTCTCTATGTCTGAGTTCGGCGACTACTTTGTGATGGTTCTAATTCAGTTGTGGTTCAACTCTAGTTCACTCTGGCTGCTCACAACTCTTTATCAAATGCAAATAAACTTTTCCATTGACGCTCGTATGTTATTATCACCCTTCGACAACTGTATAATTGTTTTTGCGCCCACCGAAAGTGTCAAATATGGTCATAATTGTTGATGTTTTGGTAGTTGCAGGAGGATATTTCCCTCCTAGATGACCTTTTGTAATATCCCCTGGTAGTGCCCTAGTTTTATTATGAATTGTTATCATGTTTATAGTCTGGTGAGCCAAGTGTATATAAGTTGGTGGGCTTATGTGTTTATTAGGCCAGAGAGCCTAAGTGTTAAAGGCTAGGAGCCTGATTTTGTATATATAATTATGCAGATCATTAATAAAATATAAACATCGCTGCGTGTAGATCGACCATGAAGAAAGAGTGATGGGGGACTAATCTTCCTCAAGGTTGAGTAAGGAAGGACGCTAAGTGTGTGGGCCTAGGGGCTAAGCTAGGGGGATTACCTCTAAAGGGGATACAAATTTATTATTATTTCTTTAAGGCTAAGGTGGACATGTTGAGTGTTGTTCAAAGTTCCTGTAAAGGGAGCATGTGCTAAGTGGAACTCATGCGGCTCCACGAAGACAAGTGTCGACCTGGGCACATGCAGTTAAAAGTGATGAGTTAGTCGTGTTTGGGGGCATTCTTCCAATCTCCGAGGGAGTTCGTTGGTCATTCGACCATCCGAATTTTGAACCCGGTTTTCCTCTGCAATCAACCTCTGTGTTGTTTCCTAGTCACGAACCCAGTGAGAACTCGTGGGAAAACCAATGGCCTGAGTTGTGTCTTCCATGAAGCCCAAGCATCCTGTATATGTCTGTGCCGTTTGTGTGTGTCATAACAGTTGGTTGTTGTGGCCACGCAATTTCTTTCATTCATAAGTCTTCCATACACTGTTCTTCATCACAACTTTCAGTTCCTCTGCTTGATTTCTTTTAGTGAGTTCATATCAGGATGGTAATCTTGTGATTCTTGATACAATGACTGGTTGTTCCAGCTTCTCTTTCTTTCTTGGAATCTTCATGTTCTTCCTCATGTTTCTCTTTAGCTCTTGGGTCCATGGATTTTCTTATAGATTCCATGCACTAGAGATTCCACTTCTTTCTTTCATCATAGGATCGTGGATGTGGATGGAAAACCAGGGATACTTTAAGGATGCTTTTCGAAGAATACTTCTTCTAAGGTCGAACTAAACATGTATTGTCTTTCATGGCTGCTACCATGGATATATACTTCATCATCTTCAATGGATCATAGTATTTTCTCCCTCTTAATACTTACTTCATGTATGAGTGCATGTTTTTCTTTTGGAAATATATAATTGGCTCCCTCCATAATCCATGCTTCCGTATGCATCCTTATTGCCTTCTGCAAGGTGTCATAAGTCTTCCTCCAATTTCTTCATGATTGTTGACATCTTCCTGTCTTTTACTTCTCCTCTTTTACTTCAAGATTGATTCTGATTTTGGCTTATCTTGCAGTTGTTACTTATGTAATAACTTCCACATGAATTGTTTGATGTACTTCATCCTTTCATTTGTATTTTTTGACTTGTAGTCATAATGATATAAATCCTTTTTGTTTCTTCCATAGGTATAGCTTCTCTTTGAACACATTATCTTCTAAGAAGTAGATACGCAAGATATGTACAGAAAACATGGTATGTACAAGAACTACGAAGAGTATTGTTACCTTGTCTTAGAAGAAGAAGTTTGTTTTATCTTGCTTGGTCTTCTTTGTAGGTTTTTTTTCTTCGGCAACTGATGCTTCGTGTGTCCCCTTCCTTTTCTTTAGCTCAGAACAATGATTCTTGTAGTGACCATACTTTCGACAGTTGAAGCATTGTATTTCTGACATGTCTTTCTCTTGATTTGGCTTCTTCCTTGAACCAAACTTCCTTTTGTTCATGAAATTCTTGAATCTTGATGTAAAGGCTTGATCATCATACTTCTTTTGGGGTTTCTCTTTTGCATTGATCCTTGATTCTTCTTGAGCACAACAAGTCCAAAGTTCTTCAAATGTAGGATACTCCTTCCTTGTGTCCATGCTTGCGACAAATGCATCCCATGTCTTGGGAAGACCATTGAGTACTATGTTTACCAATTCCTTCTCTAAAATGATCTCTTCAATATCTTGTATCTGATCTCTTAAATGGGATATTCTCACAAAGTATGATGTTATGATGTCATCATCATTCATCTTCATGTCACGGAGCTCATTCTTCAGACTCATTACTTGTCCAATGTTTTTTACTGAGAAGAGGTTTGTTAGGGCAGAGTACATCTTCTTTGATGAGTCAATATGGGAGATGTAGGGTATCAAGTGGTCTTTTATAGAGTCCAATATGATACTCATGGCATTGATGTCACCGTCTTTGAATTTTTCAATAACTGCAACGTTCTGTGGTTCCTTCTCTTTTCCTTCTTCAAACTCTGGTTCCACGATCTTTCCTTTCACGATATCCAACACTTTATTCTTGGCAAGGATAAGGTCAATCCTTATCTTCCACGTTCTGAAGTTAGAAGCTCCATCTATCTTATTAAGTATTAATTATTTAATAATTAATAATAAATAATTGATTATATTAATTATTTAATAATTAATAATAAATAATTGATTATATTAATTATTTAATAATTAGTAATTAATTACAATTTAATTAATTCATTAATATTAATTAAGTATTAATACATAATACTGATATAAATACTTAATACCTAAATTACGATTAATTCATTTTTATAATTAATTTAATTAATTATATGTATTAATAATTATTAATAATTACTTATTATTATAAGATTTAATTACTTATTAATTATTGTTAGTTAAATATTAATTAATTAAAAAAAATTATATTTAATTAATACACATATTATGTACTAATACTTAATATTAATTAATTGGCATTAAATGATGATGATGGCCATTAAAATCATTAAGAGAAGCTTTCCAAGATCACCATAGTTTTATTGAGTTAAGAGGTTAGGAAGGTTGGTAGTGTGACAAATATTTTGAAAATGAGATCTAATCTAGGTATAGGAATTGACCAAGAGAATTTGTTCTTATCTTAGCAATGGTTTTTTTTCTTTACATTTGGAAAAACACATAGATAATTTTGATTTTCTAGATTATGGTTGATTACATCCTTATAATACCTTAGATTTATTTTTTCCTCTAACTCTTTATGACACCACATCTTCTCCTTAAATTTTGATTTGACTATTTTTTTAATGGTATCGTTATTGTGCAAAATAGTGTCTTTCATGATTCCCCAATACTTAATAATAATTAATTATTATTACAGTTGCGGGGTTGTACTTCGGTCTGAAGAATGCTGCAGTGCTAAAATCCCCAAATTCTTAACCAGAAAGAAATGTGTATTTACTTGGCGACCCGAACACAGATGCGCGGCAATAGATCTCGCCGGTTTAATTTGTTTATGTTTATGTTTATGTTCCCCAAGGGTTAGGTATTCAAGGGTTCTACAGACAAGGGTTTGCCTTGTGCTATATCTCTCTGATATGCATGCGGGGTCCAACAGTAGTACTCGGCCCAATATCTCAGGGCACTAACTAAGGAGG